>JAUEKU010120393.1:0-12629 GCA_032274805.1 Gypsophila paniculata
AAATGGACGGAATATGGCATTTGGTAGTGTTAGACAAACTTTTAGAAATGTAAGGTAGTTCTTCGCAAAAAAAAAAATGTAAGGTAGTTCCTCGCAAAATGAGGTAAATGTAAGGTAGTGTCTGACAAAAAACCCTTTTCTTATTATTTACTAAGCTACAAATATTATTATGAAATATTTCTAAACAATCAATTAAATGTGTTATTTTGATAAATTTAGTTTTTATTATTTTCAATATATTTGTGGTTCCCTAAAAGAGAAATGGGTATTTTCTCACTTCATTTTGATAAATTTAGTTTAATACCGTGCAAAGTTGCATAACAAATTTATCATGGTTTAGTTTTTATTATTTTTAATTGATAAATTTAGTTTTTATTAATTTCTCATTTCATTTTACCCGGGTATTTTACAGATTAAATTGTAATGAATCTCATTTAAATTTTTTACAAAAGCCTTGACTTTCGTGTTGTATATCGTGGTTGTAAATTCAAGTAATAATCTAATACGTTGATAAATAATCATTTTAAATTTTGAAATCAGAAAGTTTTATACTCTCCCTGCTCAATCTTAATTTTTTAAAGAACGGGCTGAGTCATTGAATATGTTTTCTTAATTTTTAAGAGCCAAAAGGATGCTAAAAACATAATCCTTGATGATCTTGTCACATGTATAATTGGGATCTTGATACATTCGTGTATATACTCTGTGAACTCAGCAATTGTGAAGATTACGGGAACTACAATAATTTACTTCAGACTAAAAGTATCAAACTTTCGATTAATTTACACTTTAATTAGACAATATAAACACTTTAAGAGAATGACACCTATATCAAGTCAAGTCCACATATTCTGTTCAATAAACGATGGCCTAATCAGGAAAGCTCGAGCGTGTGAGGATTCCAGCCCTTGTAATCATACAAAAGACCATGGAACTCCACTCTGTAATAGATGAAAAATCTGTTATGAGATTATTGTATGTATATAATGGACTATTTGTCAAAACAAAATGTGTCAATTAATGAATCTGACCTAAAATATGATCCGCTTTACATGTTTCAAAATAAACAAAATCAACCTTATAATAGTGCATTTTGGTCAGAATTATTCCGTCGTACACGTATAATAATCTTATTCTAAAATTTGTGTGTAATAAAAGACTTGGGTTGGATTTGTTTAACACGCACGTTAATATTGGAAAAAAAAAAAGAATTTGGTAAAAGTATTGTATTTGAGATTGTAAAGAATAATTAGAGAGAACGCTTCAGATAGGAGGGAGTTTAAGTTATGAGTTAAGTAAAGTAGTAACCTAGTTTAAGATGAACAACATAGCAAGTGGGAATAAAACAGGGTTGTTACATGGAGTGTGTTACATCTACCACTTATTTTTTTTGTCTCAATGGCTCCAGTTTTGGGTATTTTCAGGGTAAGAGGGGGCTGAGGCAGGGAGACCCTCTATCTCCTCTCCTTTTCACCATAGCCATGGATTGCTTGAGCAGAATATGGGATGCTGTGGGGCAGCAACTTGAGTTTAGATTCCATCCTTTATGGAAGGCAATGAAGCTCAACCACTTACTCTTTGCAGATGACATGATACTCTTATGTAAAGGGACACAGCCTGCTATGGACTTGATGATTAGGGGATTCAAAGCTTTCACAGCAGCATCTGGCATTCAGATCAATCAACACAAGTCTGAATGCTATTTCAATGGATTCAGAGGACTGTCAAGGATGCTTTCCTAGCCAGCACTGGAATGAAGCAAGGTAATTTGCCATTTAAATACCTTGGAGTTCCAATCTCTTCTAAGAAACTGACTGTAGGGGATTGTAATGTTTTGAAGGATAGAATGACAGAGGATTAGGAGTTGAGATGCAAAACACTTATCTTATGTAGCGGGGATAGTCTTAGTTCAATCTTTAATGAGTACAATTCACTCTTACTGGGCTAATATATTTGTATTCCCAATCTTTGTTATTAAAGGCATTGAAAGGATATGCAAGAAGCGGCTTTTACTATTAAAGTTCCCCTATTGGACGGGAGAAAGTTGCAGGGATAAAAAATATGGAGGACTAGGTCTTGCTAACCTTCAAATTAGTAACAAAGCTGCAATTAGTAGGCTGGTTTGGTGGATTGCACAGAAAAGGGACCAATTGTGGATCAAATGGGTTCATCATATTTACTTATGAGGGTGTGACTGGAAGGAGTACCAACCAAACTTAAACACTAGCTGGACTTGGAGACGCATTTGCCATGTGAAGGATAAACTTAAGCATTCTTACAATGGAGATAAATGGAGAGATAAGGAGGGATATTATAGGGTTAAAGAAGGCTACCAATGGCTAATGGGGCAAGACCATAAGGTGCCTTGGGATCCTGTGGATTAAAATAGATACAATATTCCAAAGCATGCATTCATTGTGTGGCTGGCTATAAAGAACAGAATGTGTACAACTTAGAGATTACGGAGGTTTGGGGTCTGTGAGCAAAGTGCTTGCTTTCTGTTTGCAGAAGGTGAGGATGCAGTAGAGCATCTGTACTTCCAATGCAGGTTCAGTAAAGCCTGTATTGCTCATTTGCAAGACTGGCTAGGTTTTAGGTTCCACATCTATAATCCTTGGAGTGGATGCATAAGGATGAGGGCTCAATCCAAGCTATGAAAGCAAATTTATATGGTTGTGGTTGTTGCTCTTACATACGAAGTCTGGATATGCAAAAACAAAGCATTGATGGAGCAATTGGTAGTCAGGCCGGAGGTCAATACTTGTAGGATTAAGTACATGATCAAGGCTAGGTGTGTGAAACGTATGCGCAATTTATGTAGTATGGATAGTGCGTTGATGAGATCTAAGGGGTTACTTGATAATGAATAATGTGATCTCATAGGTGTTGATGTTATAAGTGTGTGAAAACGTTGTATTGATTTATTTCTAGTAATGGAATTACATGATTCACGAAAAAAAAGTCTTCAAACTGACTAATTATAGTATTTCTAATATTAGGAAAACATACATGCGGGGTTTAGCTAATGGGCAGCTGGGTCGAGCCCCTCCAAGCTGGATTGAGCTTCCGAGCGCTCGGTCGAGTGCTAGCAGGCTGGACCGAGGGAAGGTTGTAATCTTAACTACGTTCATTTCTTCCCTTCCGTCTTGCTCTTTGGATGACTTCGTATTCCGCTACTCATGCCTTGGCGGTGAGTCATCCTCCAATGTCGTCACCAAGCTCCTAAATGAGTCAAAAACGGCTAAACTTAGGTTTGCCAATTCCAGCAAAAGTAAACAAAAAGCAGCAGAAACAACGTAGAGACGGAAAAAGTATCGCATTCAACTAAAGTAATCTTAAATGATCACAGGAATGTGATGGAATCTAGTTAAAACATATACCAAAATACTCCCTCTATTCAATTCCATTTTATGCACTTCTTTTTTGACACTATTCATGAGCTTAGAGAATCATTGATATTCCGGGTAATATATATATGTGAAAGTATAGTGATGTGTGATTTTGTTTTATTCATTTTCTTAAATAAAATATTAATATCAAGTTTTTATAATTTTTTATAAAGTGTAACTATCGATATTATCGTTGCAAAATATGCCTCGGCAAGTGTGAAAAATCATATGCACAAAATGAAGTTGAATGGAGGGGGTAACATTTATTAAACTCCCCCAAACCTAGATTTTTTTTGTTTTCAAGGAAAAGTATCAAAAGGATTAAAAATAGAGGACAAGTGATAAGATACAACGAGTCAAAGCCAAAAAGATAGTCATCACCCTATTCAATGCAACAAGACAAATACAAGCATGAAAAGGCTATGGGAACGAATCCTAGTCAGCCACGAACAAAATGGTCACACCAATGAGCCGAACTACATAGGACCTCAAATATATCAAGCTTAAAATGGAGTTCTCGTGGATTCACTTGTCAAACATTTAAGAACAAGATGAGTTTAGGTGAAGAATGGTGTCAAAGAACACTCACCTGTTATGACTCATGAAACGCGCCAACCAGGACTGTTTCTTAGCATGTGCAATGCTGTCTAAGAACACGGTACAAGTCCAAAATATTGGAGGGCCACAAATCGTGTAGGAGTATCATTCATAACTACTGAGTTATATAAGAGTTAGTAAGAAACTTGTGATTAATTAAATGCTATATAAAGTGTATAAAGATTTTTTCCCTAAAAAAGACCCAATCATATTCTCGTTAGTATTTGTATTTTCAATTTTTATTATTTCTAAAAATATTCTAAAACTAATGTGGGGGTCACATCAAAGTGTGAGAACACATGCCTTAAAAATAAAATATGGCCTGGCGCCTGCAATGTAGCGTGAAATCAATCTTCGCAACTCAATCAGTGGCCAACCATACAAACGACCAAAGTACGTGCCAGATTGCCAAGGACTTACACGGGTGGCTAAAGGTAAGGGGTGGTAAGATGGATGCGTTACGCGTGATATGGAATATGTGGAGCTAAAACCGATAGTCGCACTACAAAACAAGATCGGAAGAACATGTAACCCAAATGTGACCACAAGGCATAATCGTATAAAGTTCAAATGCCGATATAACCAACATTAATCAATGCTCTAGTCATCAAGCTGACACAACATACATACATCGTCTCTATTTATCCGTCTTATCTACTTCTTTACTCTTATTTTTGTGTGTTGTTTCACTTTTCTTGTGTTTTCTCTTTTTTTTCTTCATTTTGTTTATTTTTTTTCTTTCACCCAACATTTTTTTTTCTATGAGAACGGTAGGAGGGAATTAAAATTAAGAATCTCATCATCTGCTCACCCAAAGACAAACACGTACCTCCCAACCAAGAGCAAATAAAATAACACATAATCCTCATGCAAGTGTCCCTATAAAGGGTAGGAAAATTTGAACGTGGTGGTAATTGATAAAGATATAACAAATAGGCTACAAAGGCTAGGATGGGCTACAAAAGAATGGACCTAAGAATACAAGGTAAGAAAAATAGGCCATTTGGCAATATATAGCTTAAGATTGTTAAAAAAGAGACGTTTTTCCTCAGGTACAACTGCCACCAACGCGACACGACTAAGTATTAGAGACTGACGTCACACTTATGCAAGTTAATGTTACGAATTCCACAAGGAGGGCTACTCATAGCCTATGCATGGAACAAGTCATGAATGTCACTGGTCTTAAAAACTCTAATTCCTCACTGTTTAAGTAGTTATTCCGATTTTTAATCCTAGTATAATGATAAAAGGTCAAAGCAGTTAGCTTATTGGCATGACTAAACTCTAGACGAAACAATGTGCTCACATATTGATGTGTAAATCAAGAGAAATCGATAGAAAGGTAATATCATCATAGTCGTTTTGCATGTCCCAATATCAAACAACTAACTAATTTTTTTTCAATTGATGTTTATAGAATAAAGAAAATAAATGAAAACATAACACACGAAGTTGCTAATCTAATCAAAGACACAAAATAACAAGGAGAAAGTTGTCTTCCCTGAACCTATATGTCACAATGTCCTCAGTGTGACTCTACAGCACATAATCACACAACCAACATAGCCAGACGACCAAACCTTGGGAAGCTCCCAAACTCCCCCAAACCTATATGTGGTAGTGAACAACTGTCACTACATATCGTCATTTGACTCATCAACAACAGAGTTAACAAACTTTTCCTCGTTGTCGGAGCAGTCACCCTTTGTGCCGGATGGTCTGGCCTCGTCCAAAATCGCCAGCGGTACCTGAAGGACTTGCCTTATCGACTTGCGCACCCGGTTGAGGAAGCCATTGGCCACTTAAGCCACCGTAATAATGGCCAAAGTTTGGCCCCTAAGAGTCAGGGGACACGTCGTACTTGTCAAAGATCGCGCTGGGGTATGAAGTAGGTCCCCGATTTTTAAGTGGAGTACGGCCCGTCCTCCGGGACAGAGTTGAGGCTAATCAAGTAAGAGTGGATGTTTTAGTTGACCAAGTTTTAATTTATCTCCCAATGCGTCCTTCTCATGTTCTCATAAGAGAGGTCTAAGAAACGGAGGACGCCACGCTAGAAACGGACTGTCGAGGAGGAGCAACCATCAGTACGTCTTGTGGAGGTGGGTGCAGCAACAGGCGAGGCAAAGTTGAGCACATGAGAAATGCGATACAACGGTAGTGGGTGTGAATCATAACATGAGATCGGGACTGGTGCGATAGGGAGCAGAGCGAACCTGAGAAGCGTCATCCAAAAACCTCGAGCTACTTGACAACGCCAGTTATTATTGGCTCCCTCCGCACCCAATGATGCTCTTTCTTGATGTACTCCCGATCGAGTATGGGATCATTTAGCTGTAAGTGACGTGAACCCAAGCCTAAGCACCTCAAAGGTACAGTGTCGCTTTGCCGAATGCGTCATAAGACCACCAATCTCAATAGTCTTCAACTAGCCCTGCAGAGACCTTGTCGAACCAGATGACGAGAAGATAGGCAAAGTGGAGCTGAAAACGCTCAAGACGTTGTACGTTAAGGTGTGAGCCCAAAATGGCATAGTCAGTCTTATTCAACTTGCTCAGGTCGTGCCGAGCTTGGAACACCCTAACAATAAACCTAAGGAACAAGCGTAGCAGAGGGCGCTTCACACTATTGGTAGCCATTGAGCTAGTATTTATCTTGTCGGACCTGGTAAGGCTTAGCCAATGCGGTGCCACACCAAATTCATTGGATGGTTTAGTCACCATATTCTAACAAGTTACAGTATCAAAGATTTTCCCAAACTCCATGTACTTCATTGAATAAGAACAATTCAATAAGCAAAATTCAACTGTATTTTTCCTATTATCAATCATAAAAGCGCTAAGAAACTTAAGCGTTAAGTCCGGAAAAGTCACCTTGTTCATGGAATAAGAGAGCGGGAGACTGATTATGGTAAATAACTGATTATGGCAAATCGATGGTTTTTAGAAAGCCCTTACCTAAAAGCCGAGTAAAGTGTATAGGCTTACTCAAGAGTGTCTCAAACCGACCCCGTTTGACTTGGTCACGAAATTCAACCAATGGATTCCCCGGGATGGGAGGAATGGCGTTAGTGCACGAGCCACGTGGTCGTTTGTTGTTGCGTGTGATGTGCTTAGTTCTTATACGCTTTTATACATAGTATCCCTTTCCATTTTATGCCTAATGTATGCTCTTGGGAGCTATTTACTACCACTTTCCTCACATTCGCTACTTCGATACAGTTGTATCGATTGTGTAGGAAAGAGGCAAATTTATTCAGATTTGGGCCAATTCTTAGACAATTAGTGTAACACCCCGAGTTATCAAACCTGAGATATCACATTATAAATAATACAAAATAGTTGATCAATGTATCTTGGGATCATTATTGAAATAAACATCGTTTTGCGAAAAAATAAATATAATATTCTTGCAGAAGCGATAAATAATAATAATAATAATAATAATAATGCAGCGGACTTCAAATCTTGCGTCGTCGTTCCTCCCATGATCCCCTAACATGCAATCTTATTCAACATGCACATAATCTGCTCCCTAGAGTATCATCACATGCCCACCAAATAGGGTGGACAGAAAACAAGTAACCGTTAACACAAAGGTTGAGTAAAGTAGTAATAAAATAAAACTTGAAAGTTTTAAAAAATTTTGATGATTTAAAATATTTTTTTGAAACCATTAAATATTTTGTAAAACTTTGATTTTGTGACCAATGTCAAGTTCTATAAAAATATTTGAAAAAACAAACATTGAACATAACAGAAATTTTAGAGTTAAAACAGAACAGATTCTAGTACAAGTTTTAAATTTCGAATTAATTGTATTGAATTTATAATTCTCGTTTTTATTTAATAAACATAATCCTAGAAATCATATTAAAATTTCATAATTTCATTTCGCGCATAAACAATAATTTAAAGGTGATTCCAAATAAGATTTAAACTCATGACATACAATTTCATTTATACTAGTGAACATGTTCTCAATGTTTATTCTATTTTATGCATGCTTTCCAAATGATATAAAATAATTTTAAAATATTAGAAAAGATTCCTTACAAAGTAAATTAAAATATTTAAAGATTATAAAAAGATCCTCCAAGCAAAACCATTTGAAAACCCGTCTATAAAATGCAAAAACCGACTTGAAACTCCTTGTATGTTGTCTCAGTTTTTGTGTGGTAAATGTTTTGAGATTTTTGAGGGTATTTTTAGAGAGATTTTTGTGAGGGAACATTTCATATTTTATAAAATGAAATATGAATGAAAATGTGTAGTATTTATAGGGAAAGGTTAGTGAGAAATTTATCCCACCAACCTTGTACCTACCCGGCCATGTGAACATAAATGAGGAGATTTATTTCTCCTCATTCTTTATTCCAGTTAAATGATTTTTGTGAGAAACTTTGAATATATTATGTGGGAACAATTAGAAATATTTATGCCATGAAAATACTTTGTGCCATGAAATAAATAGAGTTGAAAATGCACTTAATATACTCAATAAATACCGAGTGGTTGGTGTGTATATTAGGAGGATTTATCTCTAGTTTATACTCAGTGATTCATGGAATAAAATCTCTAATAAGTATGTTTAAAATATATTTGAATAATAATAAAACTCAGATTTTATTAATAATATCAAAATGATTCAATTAAGTGGATGAACAAGTAATCAAAACAATGTATATACATTATGTGTACAAAACGTGTGACATAGGTCTTTATTATTTTTATTTTCGTCTCTTGAATTTATAAATATAAAAAATGCCACATAAATAAAAATGTCGACAAGAAAGAAAATGTCTTAGATGATAACTTTAAATGAGCTAACCATGAGCTAAGACTTAAATGAGCTAACTTGAGCTAATCGTAACTTTAATGAGCTAACTATTCGTTAAGGGCTAACTATAATTTTAATGAGCTAGCTATAACTCTAAGGCTACTAACTTTAGCTTTAAATGTACCAACTATAACTTTAAAAATATTATAACAATAACTTTGAGTTAACCAACCGTGACTTTGGACGAGTCTAACAATAACTTTAGCTCAAAATTCTCGGGTATTACAATCTACCACCCTTAAAAGAAACTTTGTCCTCGAAGTTTAAACTCGTCTCCAAAAGAAATGACTAGTAATAAGGTGATGCACTGTGTTATTAATATACTATATGCATTCATGGTTTTCTAAATTTACTAAAAGGAGTGGCATATTACATTCCATCCCCTTTAAAACAATGTTACCCCCTCGTAAGACTACTAAATTTATTAAAAGAAGTGGCGGGTACCTTAAAAGAAAGTCACGTCCTCGTAATACAACTATCCTCGGAAAAGATGAGGGTTATTATGCCTCATAGCCTCCTCGGCTTCCCAAGTCGCCTCCTCGGTATCCTGGTTCGACCACAATATCTTAACAATCTTTGTTCTTCCTCTTCTTGTCTTTCGTACCTTACTATCGAGTATAACTATGGGACGTTACTTGTATGTCAACGGCTCATCTAATTCGATCACCTCCAGTTTAATATGCGATGGATCGCTTAATTACTTCCGTAATTGAGATTCGTGAAATACATTCTGAACATGGTTAAAGCAAATGGTAAGGCTAGCTTGTAAGGTTTTTCGTACTTTGGGCTTAACATTTAATTCCTCCCAAATCTCATCATTCCTCTCATCGGGGACACTCGGAGTACATTTTATCACCAACTTGGAATTTAATATCTCGACGATGTAAGCTAGCGTAACTCTTTTCGCGAACTTAGGTCGCTCTCCATCCTTTCCCATACTATCCATTCTTGTTCAACCATTGCTTTGATTATATATAGCTAGTTTTTCATTCTCGACCATATCATTATAAGGTCTCCTCACGCTCCATATGATAATCGTTTTCTATTAGGCAAGTGACTATTGTTAAAACATCTCATCTTTCAAAAATAAAATTCTTTGATCATATACTTCAAGGAATCTCATATGATTTTAATACCCTTTTGAGTCACATTAATCGCAAAATGTTATTTCCTAATCCTGATTTACTGCTCAAGGATTCCCAAAATTATTACCAAGTCTTGTTATGATTGTTATGTCCTTATTGGATTTTATACCACTTGACACTATGTCATCTTGTATGCGCTCATAGTACTCCTCAAAATCCACAAGTTCTTTACCATCACAAGATATATCATTTAGGCTACGAAACTATCTATTACCAAATTTTGGTAGTGAAATCCATACGTGTATATCATGTCGTTCTTTATATCATTAAACTAACGTCCTTAAATTACTTTCACACTTCTTGGGTTTGGCTAACATTTTTATCCATTCTCCTCTATGAATTATGACAAAATATTCCTCGACGCACCCAAAAACTTTGGGGCCGAACTTGTTTATCCCACGATTCCGTCCGTATTTCCTATTTATACACGGTCACCTCTTCAACTAAACGTTAAGATCTACAATACACAAGTCTCTAGGCTTATCTTTGGACTCATACTAATGTCTCATTATAATTTTTCCACTATATCTTATGGTTATTCTAGACATCTATAACTCGCTTGTTATTTATCCACTATTATAACCACAAACATTCATCATTATGTATCACCATTCTGACTATATATCATCCAATCATCCGTTTTATCACCACAATTTTGTCTTATTCCCTATCCGAATTCCTTAATTAATGTCAAGTTCATGATCCTTTATTTTTATTCCCTAATATTTATTCGTCACATCGTCCTTCCCCTATATTGCACTCGTCTAACTAAAAAAATACTTATGCCGAACACCACGTAAAACTGCACATGTTTAATTACTTCACCTTATTCGACCATGTAATACTTTATAGGTTTCCCCAATGCTTCCTAAGACATCTAAATCCAATTCAACTTAATCATCCTCCTTCGTACTTTGTTAATTAATTTTTCTAATATTCTATTATCATCACTTGTAGTTCCCATATATCCTCATAGCCTTTGCTACCCAATGTGACATTATCCTTTACTATATGTTCCCAAATACTATTCCTAGTGATACACGATACTCATCAAGACTACTTTTCACGCCTCTTACTTATCATTTTAAATAAATCTCCCTATTCTCCAACATGTCACTAAATTTCCCAAATACTTATTGTTTATGCCAACCACTACATCATATACATAGGCACCCAAAATCTTTCCAATGTCCTTAATCATTAATAGTAGTTGTTTTATATGTTTTGCCTTTACTTGTAAATACTCACTTAAAATTTGATCATGTGTCCTCGAATACAATCAAATATATCCCAAACCACTCTTCTTTATCTATCTTCCTTCATCTTATCTCTTGTTCATTATACTTTCTTTTCATTCCATTATGAACTTCAACGTCTCTCATTTCCTATAAATATATATGCTTTGAGCTTGTGACTTATAACCACCACGATTTCCTATTATATCCTTTTGCCTGACCATAACCAATCCTATTTCATAATTTGACGTCCTTAACTTACCATTCCAAAATATATGTTACTCAAACTTATTGGTTGATATTCGTGCTTTTACCATCTAATTAAGTTACATAGAAACGTCGTAACTTGGCATCGCTCTCCTTGTTTATCGCCCAAAATAAATTTATGTCCCTAAAATTATTACCTCTATATGTTAATCCTTTCTTCTTAACGTTGTAAACTATCAACCACAAAAAAGTTTTGCTTTTCCTATTCCTTTAATTCCAACGATGTCACTCTAACATAGTCCTTAGAAGTCAACGTTATCTGCCAAAATTGTCTCCAAACCAAGACTTTCGTCGTCATACGCCTATAATTAAAATTTTTAACGCGCCCAAACTAATTCACCACACTTTTCCTAGATCTTAACCTTATAATGATTAGTGTAAAAATGAGTAATACCTCACGGTAATTCTAATTTCCCAAAACTGACAGAATAAACCTTATTCTTCTATTACCATATCCAATTGTTATAAGATAACCATCTATTAACTATATCCTAAAAGAGAATACACTCAAGTTTTCCGTGCTGACGTGTCGCTCTCTCCTTGCTGCAATTTCCCGCCTACTACACATGCTAAATCTATTGTGGGCTAAGGTGACGTGTAGCTCAGGTATGGGCTAAGGTGCAGTCCAAATATACCTAATGTTCACACTATATCCTCAATTAATGTATATAATCTTTTGTGGACATATTCTTTTCATATTTTTCATATTCACGCACTATTTTTGTTTAAGAAAGATATTATATATTACATTTTTCACACTACATCCTAATTCCTAACATAATTAATGTACGAAATCCTTCGTGAATATATTGTACTGATCATATTTTTAGTTACTTAATTTACCTACTATTTTTTTAAGCAAAGAATTAACATATTGCACTATTCACACTACAATTGACATACCAATATATTTTACGCCTCCGTTTAGAGGTTCTATTTTGGAAAGAAACTTAAATTTTAGTCTAAGTTTATATATTCTAAATTTATACGCATACAATGTAGATTTTATAGGCTTTGTTTTGGAAAAAAATTTAGCAATATTAAAAAGTCTACTCATACAATGTAGATTTTTCAAAAATAACTAATTTTTAAGAATGCCAATGTCAAAAATATTTTCTAATATATTTTCCAAAATTTCGAAAATACAGCCCCATAAG
>JAUEKU010120504.1:0-12627 GCA_032274805.1 Gypsophila paniculata
GTAAAATTGCTATATAGCCTTATACCCCTCGCAATTAATTATATATGCACCTCAATTACTATTGCTATTATTAATTAATTAATACTCCTTATATTTTCGACATTTGTTTACCTATATTATTTGGAGTGTATAATTTATTATTTTTTTTTTTTTTTAAAAGAACTTTTATTATATTAATTTTACTAATTTGTCATTTCACACAAATCCATTTTTGTATTACGGAGTATTAGCTACGGGTATATTTGTATTGCATTAGATTTTCTTGGTCTTCGTTTCAAAATGAAAGGTAAATAAATAACCGAAATAAAGGAAATATTAAATAAGGTAGAAAAGTTATTATAAGATCGTCATACATTGTACAACGGTCTTATAGAAAATTGACTCTAACCCTCTAAATGCACTCTCTGATTTTTATGAAATACTATTTGTAGTAATTGGCCAATACAATCGTCATTATGAACAACCATTCAAAAATAATTTTTTAAAAGCTTTATCACTAGGACAACTTGTTTGCATGAGCCCTTTTACCCGTGCATCATTAATTTTTAAAGTTGTGGATGATATAGTTGAACAAAATTTTAAAATTATCCATATTTTGTCCTTTGACATGTTTAATTATTGACATTATATTCGTGAATTTATGATGTTGAGTATAGAATACTTCGTTACTTAAGACATAGTCACTAATTGAATTTCGTCAATTCGATACAATTTTCACAATTATGTGGAAGATAGGGTATACTTATTTTCAAGTACACAATGGAAATAATTGATCAAAATTATTGATACTCTACTATAATACCGAGAAAGACAAATGACCAATTGACACCTACCAATAATAATGACCATACCATTTTGATGGAAGTCTATGATTTCGTCTTTAGGGCTTGGAATTTAGTTGCACCTCTTCGGATAACCCGATATTCATTTCTTACTAATTAAAGGATAATCATGGAGTATTTCTTAACTCAAATAGTGAACTTATATTATTTATTTTTTCCAAATAAATTCCTCTTCATTTCCACTATAAATACAAAGCAAAATTGAACATTATACTCCACTATCCCTCCGGTTCAAGCTACACAACACTCTTCCCCAAAAAGCTTATTAATTAGCTTGAATTTAATCCCCTCAACATGGCTTTACAAAATTTTGTATTGCTTTACCTCGTATGCAGTATTAACCTTGTGTTCTTCACTTTGGTTAGCACCCATAATGTCCCTTGTCCACCACCACCGCCAACACCTTGTCCACCACCTACACCGTCACCTACTGGACCATCAACACCCACTATACCAAAAACACCATCACCACTAACGCCAGAAACACCAATAACACCAACGCCGACAACACCAACCCCAGCGACACCAACACCTACTTACCCAACACCAACACCTACCACCCCAACACCGGCCACACCTTGTCCACCACCCACACCGTCACCTACTGGTCCATCAACACCCACTATACCAAAAACACCATCACCACTAACGCCAGAAACACCAATAACACCACCTATAACACCAACGCCAACAACACCAACCCCAGCGACACCAACACCGGCAACACCAACACCTACTTACCCAACACCAACACCTACTACCCCAACACCGGCCACACCAACACCCACTACCCCATTACCAACAACACCAACACCAGCCACACCAACACCAACACCGGCCACACCAATGCCTGGATCACCGGCCACACCAACACCAGAGACACCGACACCGGCTACACCAATGCCTGGAACACCATTACCGGCCACACCAATGCCTGGAACACCAGCCACACCAACACCGGAGACACCGACACCGGCTACACCAATGCCTGGAACACCGTTACCGGCCACACCAATGCCTGGAACACCGGCCACACCAACGCCAGAGACACCAACACCGGCCACACCAATGCCTGGAACACCGATACCGGCCACACCAACACCGGCCACACCAATGCCTGGGACACCGTTACCGGCCACACCAACACCAGAGACTCCGACACCGGCCACACCAATGCCTGAAACACCGATACCGGCCACACCAACACCTGAAACACCGACACCGGCCACACCAATGCCTGGAACACCGATACCGGCCACACCAATGCCTGGAACATCGATACCGGCCACACCAACACCTGAAACACCGACACCGACCACACCAATGCCTGGAACACCAATGCCTGAAACACCAACACCGGCCACACCGACACCAGAAACACCAACGCCGGTCACACCAACACCTGAAACACCAATGCCATCAACACCATCAGAAGGTGGCAAATGCCCAATAGACATCCTTAAGTTAGCAACGTGCGCCAATGTACTTACTGGATTGATAGATGTAGTGCTTGGGGTACCACCACAAAATCAATGTTGCCCACTTCTAGGAGGTTTGACTGACCTTGATGCAGCAATCTGTCTTTGCACTGCCATAAATGCTAACATATTAGGCATTAACCTTAACGTTCCCTTGTCATTGAGCCTGTTGCTCAACTTTTGTGATAAGGCTGGTGTGCCCTCTGACTTCCAATGTCCATCTACTTCAACAATGCCAACACCTACACCAGCAACACCAACACCGACAACACCTACCCCAGCTACACCAATAATGCCAACACCAACACCTGAAACACCAACACCATCAGCCCCGACACCAACAATGCCAACACCGACACCATCCACACCAACACCAACAATGCCAACACCGACACCATCTACACCAACGCCAACACCAACACCATCCACACCAACACCAGTTACACCAACACCATCAGAAGGCGATAAATGTCCAATAGACGTCCTTAAGTTAGCAACATGTGCCAATGTACTTAGCGGAGTGGTGAGTATAGTGCTTGGGGTGCCACCAAAAAGTCAATGTTGCCCTCTTCTAGGAGGGTTGACTGACCTCGACGCAGCAATATGCCTGTGCACTGCCCTCAAGGCTAATGTCTTAGGCATTAACCTTAACGTTCCCGTGTCATTGAGTGTGTTGCTTAACCAGTGTGACAAGGCAGGTGTCCCTTCTAGCTTTCAATGCTCTTAAACCTTACTAAGAACAATATCATTCCTTTACGTTCTACGTTCAATTTACTCCCTCTATTTCAATTCATTCACCTACTTGACTTTTTTATGCTTATCATTAAAAAGTCAAGATAAAGATAGCTGAT
This sequence comes from Gypsophila paniculata, assembly GCA_032274805.1. Taxonomy (NCBI): domain Eukaryota; kingdom Viridiplantae; phylum Streptophyta; class Magnoliopsida; order Caryophyllales; family Caryophyllaceae; genus Gypsophila; species Gypsophila paniculata. Next base: position 3,172 of record JAUEKU010120504.1, read on the forward strand.
TGAAATGGATGAAGTATCGAATAATGTCAAAGTTATTGAGTTAAGTTTGCTTCATATATAAATATATGTATGGTTCCTTCTTGTGTATCTGTTTTTGTTCAACGTTGATTGTATCGGACTAGTAGTGATTAACTAGAGAGCCTTGTCTTCAAATGAGTAAAATCATTTGTCTGAGGTCACTATAGTTAATCATTGTCTTTTAAGTGTAATATATATGTCATACTTGTAATTTCTTAAATGAAGTTAAAATTTCCTTAATGTTAAAGTGATCTACTTAAATGATATATGTGTCAATTAAGATTTCTTATTCTTATTTTATTTTAGTATTATATCTATTATCTATCTTATTTCTTTAAATAAATAACCATTTCTCTGATATACATACATTCATTTACTATAAATCTCATCACAATTTCATAATATAAGATGACTTTATCGAATAATTACTCCAATCAATTTTTCTTTATAATGGATTTGGACAAACAGCAAAGTAATCTCTTATACAGCTACACAAAAAAGAAAGCATTGTTAAAATTGTTATAGCTGACAGAGCTGCTAATTAATTGCGAAATTTGAACCGAAGTCAGTAAGTCACGGATTAAAACTTCTAAAATTGAAGTTTGCAAAGTGCCAATTAAACTCACTCAAGATTAAGCAAAAAAGTTTTTTATCTGTCAAACTCTAAATTTTTGCTTAAATTTAACAAATATACTTATTATTAGGGGCAGAGTGAGGGGTACTAGCAGGGGTGGCCGACCCCCCTAAATTTTGAAAAAAAGTTGATTTTAACTAAAATTTTTCGGCTCCCCCTAAAATAAAATCATGACTCTGCCACTGGTTGATACTCGTGTAAATGATTGATATTGAGATAGAATTTTCTCGAACTACTCTTAGTGCATGTTATTTTTGTTTATATATATAGACTACATGCAAAACTTTGATTGTAATGTGATGAATAGATTAAAATAAATACTCCATATATTAGAATAACTCTAACAACATAGCGTTTTACACTTTTAAATTATTAACCTGGCCTGCATTAAAAAAAAAAGTATATGAAATATAAAATAAGGGAACAGTATATTTTCTTTTATTTTACTGTATTATAAAATAAGTGAACAGAAAATTTCAGACAAAGAGAACAGACCCTTAGTTGTATTCCTCAACATATCAAGCTTCGTACACATCTTCATGAGTTTGTATACGTGTTGTTTTGGGCAAACATGTCTACCCTTGTCTTTACGTACACATTTTGCATGCAATTTCGAGCTTTTATAGTCACGGCCCACGGGTTCTCACTACTATTCACCTATAAAAATCCCCATGCATGCATTAACAATCCACAAAACTCATACATGCATAGCATCAACAAAATTTTAAGTAGATTTAATTTAAGAAACCCTAATCATGGGGAAATTTGCAAAACTCCAAGCCATGTTGTTTATCTACATGGTTTGCATGTTAATTTCTTTGCCACCCATCTATGCATGCGGCTATTGTGGCAAGCCTAAACCGCCCTACGGCCCTCCTCCACGCTCACCACCCCGTCACCACCCCAAACCGCCTCACCATGGAGGCGGTAAAGGTCCACATCCACGTCCACCACGCCACAGTGGTGGTGGACCACCTATAATCATGCCACCTGTAATCATCCCTGCTCCACCTGTTATAACCCCTCCTATAATAATCAATCCTCCTTCTACTCCTTACCCTCCGGCTTATGGTCCTCCAGGCACACCTGGTACACCTGGCACTCCAGGTAGCCCAGGCATGCCCGGATCACCTGGTACTCCTGGAACCCCAGGGACACCTGGTACTCCAGGCACACCAGGTGCACCAGGAACACCAAGCAAAGGCGGTGGAGGTGGTGGTGGCAGTTATACCCCACCAGGAAAAGGTGGTGGAGGAGGAAAGCCAGGAAAAGGTGGAGGAAGCCCAGGAAAAGGCGGTGGTGGCTATGGACCACCAGGAATAAGTCCAGCACCACCGATGACCCCAACAAAATGTCCGATAGATGCATTGAAGCTAGGGTTGTGCCTTGATCTACTAGGAGGGGTGGTCCACATAGGACTAGGGGACCCAACGGTGCATGTGTGTTGTCCACTTTTACAAGGGTTGCTTGAGCTTGAGGCAGCACTATGTCTGTGCACAGCAATAAGGCTTAAGTTACTCAACTTGAACATATACATTCCACTTGCACTATCTCTTCTTGCACAATGTGGGATTACTCCTCCACCTGGTTTCATTTGCCCACCTATCTCCTAAATTATGTACTTTCTCCGTTTCACTTAATTGTATACGTTGTTCAGAATGAAATCGTATATAGTTAAGTGAAATGGAAGAAATATGGCTTATCTTATTTCTTAGTTTTATTTGTTGTTTTTGTGGGAATAATGTAGCCAACTTAACTCAGTTGGTCCATTATTACAGTAGTATATGCAATGTTGTTGTTATGAAAATGTGTGTTTTTTTACTGTTTAGTTAGTATGTAGTAGCAACTTGCTACTCATATGTCTATGTATCGTCTACATTATATTTTACCATAGTATAAAGTAGTTCGTTTTCTCTATATTTTAGTCGTTTTTATTTACCTTTAAATTTCGGTCCAAAGATAAGAATAAGAGAAAGTAAATGACTTTGCTCATAAGCCGACTTTGACTATTAATTTTGGTTGATAAGAAATTCAATTGTATATTTATCAACAAGAACGATTCGTACACTTATTTTTAAACACTACTACTAGAAAAATGCTTATTTGCGTCGGGCGATTATTGGTCGCAAACCACGCAAAATTGGTCGCAAATGATGTTTGCATCTGACTGTCAGTCGCTAAGGTCAGTCGTTAAAACCTTAGACGCAAATGTAGAAAATTGCGACCAACAAAAAAATAGACGCTAATTAGCAACCACATTAGCGACTAATTTAATATTAGTTCCTAATTAGCGACCGTTAGTGGTCACAACTCATGGTCGCATTATTGTTCTGAATGGGAGTCATTAAGGTGTATTTGCCGTCTACGGGGTTTGAACTCGGGTCACAAGTGTCACATGTTTATGATTTTACCGGCTGAGCTACTTCACATTCATGTTAATAGTTACATAGTGGCTGTTCTTATATTATCATTAAAATAGCGTCCAACTTTTAGTATTAGTCGCAAAATTGATCGCTAATGACGATTTCAGCGTCTAAATTATATTTGGATGCAAATATAGTTGCTAATGTGTTACATTTTAAAAGGAAAGATACTATATTTGCTATAATTTTTAGCGACCAAGCTATAGGTAGTCGCATATTATATAATTAGACGTAAATACGGTCGCAAATTTGCGACTAACCAATACTTCAATTACATTGGTTGCTAAATTAGCGACCAAAGCAGTGTTTGTCACTAGTTCGGACGCTAATGACAAATTTAGCGTCTGTTAATAGTTGGATGCCAAATTTAGTCGCAAATCAGCGACTGTCAGCGACTAGTGTATTGTTAGTCGCTAATTAGGGACTCAAATTCAAGTAGTCGCAAAAGTGGTCGCTAATTGCGAATTTAACGTCTAAATTATATTCGGTCGTAAATTTCGGTTGTAAATAAGCCATTTTCTTGTAGTGAAAATTAGAAAGTAAATAAACGACTAAATAAAAGCAGTACGAGTATTACTTTTTATGTTTTTTTGTTGTTGTTCCGGCTAGCTAGTCATTTTATCTACTCTTCTTTTGGACTATATTCGAAAACATATTTCATTTTAGTACGAAAATGAAAAATAATGTTCATAAAATGTCAGGAATATGACACAAACATATAATCGAATACATTACCATTTCAATGCCAAAGAGGTTACACTTAAGCCAATAATCAAATAAAGTAGCTAAGGTGATCGATCATGTTGCATGATAGATCGATCACCCATCAAATCAACAACAAATATAATTAAATCGTACATAAAATCAAGCTTACATGGCCAATACAAATTAATTCAAAACAAAACAATACTCTTAAACAATATCAAAGATATGATGGTACGAACTTCCCCTGCCTCGATCAGTAGTTATCTAGTGTTCTCCTTTTTTAGATGAATTTCAAACAAAGATAACAATTGACGAGAACAGATGGAATAGTATCTTAGTTAGGGCATTGGAAATCGGAGGAAACACCAGCCTTGCCACAAAAGTTAAGCAACAAGTTCAAAGCAATAGGAAGGTTAAGGTGGACAATGTTCAATAAATCCACCTTAAGTGTTGTGCAAAGGCATAGGGCTGCATCAAGGTCAACAAGCCCATCAATCAGGCTACAACACTCGGCCCGTGGCGGCCCAACAACTGCATGGACTAGCCCATTAAGCACATTTGCACATGCTCCTATCTTTAGGGTGTCCTTAGGGCACTTTCCTCCCATCCCGCCGTGGTGACCGCCGTGGTGGCCGCCGTGGTGGGGCGGGTATGTCGGTGTCGATGGTGGTGGTGGGCATGGAGTTGAGACTGGTACATATGTTGAGCTAACCAAAGTGAAGAACACTAGGTTAAGCCCTAGGATGATTAAAGCTTTTGAAGCCATAATATTATATTATTAGGGTAATTAAGTAATTAATCAACTAAACTTGTTTAGTAAGGTAATTAATTTTCTTAATTTGTAGTTTGAGTGTAAGTAGAGTGAATGAACATAGGGTTTATATAGGAATGTTTTTGGAATCTTAGAGATTAATTAACTTATAAAATTAGTGTTTTTTTAGGGTAACCATGTGTAGAAGGTCCAATAGGTAACCACTAAATGGCATTTTGTTAATAAACTAATATATCAAGAGAAAGAATTATGTGAGTCGAGTTTATAATGAATAAAATGTGACTATCTTAAGATTTATAGTGATTATTATTGAACAAAATGTGACCACTTTAAGGTATACTTGTACGACTTAATAACAGACACAATAAACAATAAAATGATCACATTTGCTTCAATATGATTCTCGTCGTACATGTCTGACGGTCTAATACAAATTTTGTTATATATCAATAAATCAATAATGTTTAGTTGTCAAGTGTAACTCGTCTTTGCTTTGGAATTTTGCATTTTCAAGAAAATAATTGTTGCAAAGTAAACTGAAAAAAAAGATGAATATACATATATACAGCTTGTAAGTGACAGTTTTATGTTGGAAGTATATGATGTAGGGAGTATATATGTTGTGTTATGGAATATTTTTTTCAGACAGATCTTGGAGTTTATAAAAATTGATTAGATATACACATTATTGGTGCTAGTTTTTAAAATTAATCAAAATTTCATTTGTATTTATAAATAAACGATTATATATATAAAGATAACTTAAATACGATAATATTAATCATCAATTAATTAAAATATTAAATATAATATCTTCAATTTTGCATGAAAATCTTTACAAAATTTTTTTTTAATGAATTCTTAGTGTATTTAATTGACACACATGAAAAAAAAAATCTAAATTATAACTTATCTTTTAATTAAATTAAAATATGCATATATAAAGTTGTGATGAAGAGAATAATAGTTATCTAACTCGAGATACTATTGGATGTTCACTATTTATCATTAATTACAAAATTTATAATTCCAATTACTGATTTGAGATATATTATGAGAAAAAAGACGATAATATAAATGGGACCGAAGAATAATTGTTAGAATAATTATTTAGCTACATGACATGGCTAAAATTGTAAGATCAAGTTTAGAGAGTCACGGGTTGCAAAGTGCTATAAACAGACAGTTGCTAACTTCCATAATTGCACTCAATTAATGGCTAATGCCGATCTACTTCGACAGTTCAATTCTTAATTTTATTTGTATTTTTGGTACGCAACATGCAATTTGCTATCACTTCGTGTATCATCATTAGTGGAGTGGTTAGCACATTAGGGAATTTACGATATCTATAATTAATAATTTGATGATGACCTCGACTAATAAATGAATATTAGTATACGAAGTAGTAACTCTTCATTGAAACTGTTATATGCGTATAATAATGGTGTATTTGTATCAAATTATATAAGTTGGTATATGAGACATCTGTAATCTGTTTTAACGTTGAGTTCTGAGAAGCTGTTTCGGAGTTATATAGCCTTCGAACATCCTTCCAGGACCACCGTATCAACATGAGTTAGGGACTACTTGTATGTCCCAAGGGTTCGGATTAACCGTTTAGCGGTAGTCTTGTCTACATTGCCATACAATGAGGAATAACGAAAATGGATTATTGGAACACTTAAGTGTGCTTGAAAATGGATAAATTTTTAGTTACATCCATAATGAACCCCTACAATACCCCTGTAACCCCTCGACAATTTTCAACCGTTTCAGCCAAAATGGACTGAGCAGTTGTCGCAGTCTTTAAACCTAGCCCGTGAATCATTCACGACATGCGCAGTAAAGCACCATCGATAGCCACTTAATCAGTGTCCTGTGCGAATATCATGTACTGCGTGCTTCAGACAATGATGGACGATTACTCGAACGGAGGCCTTTAACTGTGCAGGTATATACCATCACAAACTGCCTGAACTACATGTACAATTGATACATCTCTGTTTCGGTCTTTATCCTCAATCACATTTATCCCTCCTGTGAATCCCAAATAATGATCGTACTACAACATGAGACTACAATCGGCACCTATTCCTTTCTACTCTATTCTCTGAAAATTGTGGCTATTCCGGTCATCTGCGACCAATCACAGAAGAAAATTGTACAAATCTACCATTTTCTGGCTATAACATCAGCACTGCACGCTTCGAGTTTGTGCTTCTGAAGTTCTGATACTCAGATATGTAATGTACGGTGCAGCTAAGGCTTCTAGAATAAGGAGTGTGGTTTTGGTGATAGCAGATTGAAAAGTTGTTCGTTGCTGCTTCGTCTTCCGACAGCACTCCCAGGTTTAGATGACAGCCATCTAATATCAACCAAATGTAAATAGAATTAGTCACAGTACAGAACAAACTTAACTGAGTGTTGAGTCAAAAGAGGACAGTGATAGCAACTTACAAAAAGAAAAAAAAAATATAATAGTGGTGCCTCAAAGGCTCTCGCCAGTGGCGGATGGGGTAACAAGGGGACGAAACATGGAAAGAGTCGAAAATTTTATTGATCGATTATTACTTCGTAACAATAGTAGCGAAGAAGGTAGCGGAGCATTTCACTTTGCCTATTATGCTTCAAAGTCAACTAAAGCTTGGTTCAAAAACTGTCAGTATCAAGTTTGCCCTTATGGATCCCTTTACATCCCCGAAAAAACAGTCAAATAATAGTGAGTCTATGGCTGCTACACTGTATTGACAGTAACAGCGAGGATACGGGAGGATACAGCCGTAATTTGCTTGACTATCGTCGAAGTGGGAGAGGATAGCTAATATTCGCGAAGGTAACCGAACATTTACAGGTCCCTGAAAACGCACATGTAATATGTTCTAACATAAAACTTCAAGAGAATTACATGGAGTAAGACCTTACAAATGAGAAGGATAGAGTAGAGTTAAAAATATGTGCGCTTTACCAATAATCGATCCTCGGAGGCTTTGTTGAGATCATCGTTAATTTCACCAAATATATCTGGGCAACCATCCCAATTTCCCCGATCTCTAGCTTCCCAATAGCCACCTTTGTAATGATAGGCGCCATCTTCACCTTCTTTCTCAAACCATCTCGGTTTCCATCCAGCTTCTTGTAATTTTGTTGACTGCAGCTCACAAAGATTCATCGTTAGCTCAAGTGAAATCATCCGAATCTTACCCAGCTCCTCCCTATACCAAATCTTGACAGACACATTATTGCAACTAATATAGCAAACAAAACAAAAAATTAGACTTCCACCAATGACAACACAAAGAGGCTATTTCAAGATATCCATATGACGATTCTGTTGATATTTACATTAATCAATTGCAAGTTCATGATAAAAAGCGCGCACATTTTATTCCATCATCAATCAAAACAAAGATACAATCAATTACTCATCGGCTTATACAAACTTCACTCGTGTAAGAATGAAAAATACCATTCTTTGTCTCCTTTCTAAGCGCAGTTTCTCAGTGTTGGCCCGGTCATACTCCCCATTCTCCAGATGCCGCTGGTCTGGTCTAAGTCTTGAATCAGTTGGGGGAAGCTTCTCCTTTATTCATCATGAATTGCCGAAGTCAGACAACTATCAATAATGGTGCACGAAAAACTTGCTTATAAATCACAATTACCTCAAGCCCTGGTGTCAATTCATTGAGAGTAATGGCGAAGTTTGTTAAGTTGTATCGAGTAAGATTAGGGGTAGGCTTGACTCTTCTCCAAACCAAGGAAGCATCACCTGGTGAATTTGATTCTCTCGGCTTCTTGGTTCCGTCTCCTTTACTGAAGTAAATTCTATCATCCCATTTCCCGTATATTGTTCCAACTTTGCTCCCAGTGACATCTTCAATGAAACCATGAACCTGCAGCATTATTAAGTTGCAATTTAACAATAATCAGTGTCATGGGAATATGGGATCATGGCACATATAATTAATAACCACCACATAATGTGAGTCGTATGTCTTTCTAAACACTGTTATGACTTACGACATTTCGATATCGAAGAAAATTACACTTCACTAATATAAAAATGAAAAAATATTACAATTATTCGACGCTCTTCTGAAAAACCATTTGATCTTAGGAACAAGATATGTTATGGTAATTAGCATATAATACATGTAACAACAGTCAAGATAAAAATCATTTGGAAACCGATATGGCGATACAAGGCAAGATTTCAAAGCCAAAATAAATAGATGAATAAATAAGAAAGATGGAGCATAAATGTGCAGTAGAGAAAAAAAAAATTCTAAAACCCGCTAAATAAGAAATGCGCGGAATTACCTGATTAGGGCTGCGGCTCAGAAAAGATTGACCTTTGAATTGAAGCGTACACGAGTACTGGCGGTTACCGCGTATGGACATTGTTCCATGATGATCACAGTATATTTTACCAATGATTAGGTTATGGATGCTTGTTGTCACCTGGAAACATCGAGCAAGCACATAAATCTCTTTGAAGAACACAGGAGAAGAAATTTAAGTCCATACAGATAAAAGTTTAGATCTTTTCAGATTAAAGCAGAAGATTAGGAAAATCATGAACATCATAGACAATACCTTGCTCCACTGGAATATTTCTCCGTCCTCGAATTCTAGTGTCAGAAGTCCAACCGGATCAAGTTGAATAGATTGACCCCAAAATCGACTCTTGATGTTGCTGTCTGCCCAGAACTTCCACCCCCTACCTTCACAATGGCAAGCAATGAGAGTTGGATGGTGACTGACCTGTGATAACAAAGTATTGAAACATTAGAACATTCATTGCATGAAGCTAAGCATTCTGAAATAACTAAGTTATAGCAATGTGAATATATATATATATATATATATATATATATATATATATATTAAATATAAATATTTTA
>JAUEKU010120615.1:0-12627 GCA_032274805.1 Gypsophila paniculata
GTCGGACAATTATTTAGTTGAAGATAATATTTTTAAGGATAACTTTGCAACGGAGATATGATATATCTTATCATATTTCTATTATATATTATTAAAGATAGGATATTATAATCTTTTTTTTTTTTCTCTGACATTATCACAGGTACATGGTCAATTGTCAAATGATCCATATAATATATAATTAAGCAATTTTAGACAATAATTAATATCACAATGTTTTAGAAAAGGCGATTTCTTACAATAAAATGTGGAACAATAATTGTGGTGAGGCAATGATTCCGCCTTATATACGTACAAGTACGAGTATTGTCGTTCGTGCCATGTTGCCATGTTATAGAATTAATTGAAGCTATTGACTATTGATAATTGTGCATTACTGCATTTAACGATGGAGACAAACTTTCATGATTCATAAGAACGTGATCGAACATAATAATAAAGACAAAGAAAATTATATGAGATTGTTATATGTTTACATATCATAGCTTTATATTAATTGTATGTAAATTATTCAAGGTAATGTAAATGAATATATACGTCTTATTAATTAAGATAACTAGGACATCGAGTTTAAAGGTGATGAGAGTGCATATGTAATTTATACTCCGTATCGATTTGCAAAAGAAGTATATTAGATTGTCTAATAATTCTAATTGAAATCTATCGTAATCAAGAAATAACGTACTTTTTTTTTTTGGCAACAAGAAAAAATAACGTACTTTGATTGTCTCATTGTTTTAGGAAACAAGATACTGTTCCGTACATTGCTATAATACTTCATCATAATTAATGTCCAAATAGAATACTTCATCAAGCACATCAATTCAATAGTTTTAATGCCGCGTTTTTTGGTACACCAAAATTAGAGACTTCATAACAAAACGACAATGAATGTAACCGAAATATTATAGATTTATTTATTGAAATATTATAAGGTTAAATAATACGGAGTATATTGCAATGTTATATATATATAATATTTCGTAAAATTCAGTAGTATTTAATATATTTCAAAATATACGTCATTCTTTATTTCAAGACCTTGACTTCTCGTTTTAATACTGAAGTAAATGTAGTTTGTGAAAATATACTTCATACTCTTTTTTGGACACTGACAAATGTACTTTTTATTCACTGTACAATTTTTCTAAAATTGGGACTCGAAAGCTTATATCTTGAAAAATGATAAATGATTAATACGCGTACAAATATTGTTTAACAGAGGAGTAATTTATATACAATTTATAAAGTATAAATTATTCTGTCATATGTGGAGTTGTCATGATTTCAATATTTGATAATACTCCCCATCTTTAGTAGATGGGTGCTATTATTCTGTCATATCTCATATGTGATTTACAAGTTATTACATATATTCGAACATTATTTGACAAATGCACACTCGGTACAAAAAGTACGGGCCCTCACAACAAATTAAATTAGAAAGCACGTGTTTAGAAGACAAAATTATCAGATAAACTTCTGAGATTAGGTGCTAGATTATGTGGGCATTTATAGACCGATTTTATGAAATTCCTCACTTTCGTCGATATAATAGCGATATGTGATTTTAATAACGGGTGACAGCTTTTGGCTTTTAAATTTTCGAGTGAATTATTACTTCAAACATAAAATAATAATTCAAACATGCGTATTGATCGAATAAATTATTAGAGCTAACACTGAATTTAGACGATAAGACCGAAAAATTAAATGGATGGATGAGGGTCCATTCAACGAATGGAATAATTTAAATATTTAATTATGTCATGAAATATGATTACACTTTAATCCCACTACTTAGTGTAGTGTTAATTATTAAAAAGTGATATAATTGTTTGTTTAATACCAATGATTCAAAGATTCTTTCCACACTAGTCAGTAAAGTTGTTATAAAGAGTGTTTGATTTACTCTCGTGGACACTTGTGATTAGAGAATTAATTAAAAGTGAAGTTTCCGTCATTATTTAATTAAGCGTTCACATTAGTCCCTATAATTAATGTGATTATAAAATTTAATGTTCCTATACAATAAGACTAAACATGACTTATTGTTCTTGACGAATCGAAGGATGATATTGAGTGTTTTTTTGAGTGAAAAGATTAATTCGTTAAAAATAAGTTATTTTGTAGTATTTGATCGGATACGTTCAATAATTTAAAACTTTATATATTTCGAAAATCATGACTACTGCGAGCTAAGTGGATGTGTTTGAGATAGATGATTTTAACTCGTATCAAATGTCGCAAATAAATGCGTTGTATTATTTACATTTTCATTTTTATTTGTTTCGTACATTTCTATACGTTTCATTTTTAGAAATTTTAGGTAGATACATCTTGGGCTAAACTTGAAACAAATACTAACTTTCATTAATTAGTGCTAGGAATTTACAATCCTAGTCTCCTAGATAGCATATTTATAATCAATCAACGAGTAACTCCTTATATATTATTGTCCACCGGTTTCGGGTTGTAATATATTTTGATATCTTATTATTTAGCTACATACAAGTTGATCTAAACATTCAAATGATGGAGGAGCGTACACATAATATTCACAAAAAATAACATGCAAAATGGATGAAGTACTAGTGTCGTTGTACGGTCTAGCTAGCTAATATTTGGCATATACGTAGGTGACATAATAGTTGGATTTGTATGAATAGCAACCACAAAATGAATGATCAGGGTGTAAATTAACTTTTAGTAAACCAAGCAAGTGTGTGTAGCAAATTTGTATATTTCACAAGTGTCCTTATATTAATTGAACTCATCATAATTTGTCCTACAAACGTACTCATATATGCTTCAATCAGAGTGAATACGATCGGTAGTACCAGTAGTACTACGAGTGTAAGGATTGAAAATTGTATAGGTTGGAATATGCCCACATGTGAGCAAATTGTTCCACATCGGTTGTGGAGAAGAAAAATGTTCACTTTATATAGTCCAAAGGTCCTCCTCTTATTGTCAATGGATTGATTTTTGAAAATGTGTATTACCCTTGGACTTGTAAAGTGGGCTTTCTCTCCATTACTCAAAAACTTAACCTTTAGTTCCTAAGCGACCACCCATTCACTTTCTCGTCTTTCAAGTATGTGCGAGTGTGGTATAATGATTTTTGCGGTGCAGGACACCATGACGGCGGCCTGTTTGTGATTAAGGTGACCAGTTTTAGAGATGTTAAAATGATCGTTTTTTGTCATGAAAAGGACGTCGCACGCTGCACGCATACGACCGTCGCAAATAATACTTATAAGTTTTACTCATTAAACAAAGCAAAAGGTTTAATTTCCAGGTTTTGACTTTTGAAGCTCTTATCAATTTTGTTTTTCCCAAACTCTAATTTCTAGGGTTCGCATTTTCGTCTGCTTTGATATATGGTGAAGGTCGTATTTATTGTCGTTTCTTGAAGTTTTCTAGCTATTCTATATATATAGGGTCGTACTTGACTTTTAGAAGTGAATGAATGAATACAACCCTTCCCCACTCTTTCCCATAGATTTTTAACCGGTTCAGAACCGGATCGGGCTGCTTGGACCCAGATATCGGACAACCTCAAAAAGCAAACCTGGAGACCGGACCGAACCTACTAATAAAGGCATTTTGGAGTTTTTTCTCAAGTTTGGATTGGAGGCCGGTTACGTCGTTTTTGTGGACCTGAAGGCCAGTCCAAATGCAACTTGAGCAAATTTAATAAGTTTGTCAAATGCAAATTATTGTGAACTGGAAATTATTAGTTATTTTCAAGTGTTGATTTCTGCGAATTAGAAAAACTGTCGATGTCACTGACTAACATGCTCTAAAATTCAAACGTCATTTGAAAATTACTCGTACTTTGTATTCATACGCTGCAACTTGATCGAATTTAATAAGTTTGTCAACTGCAAATTATTGTGAACTGGAAATGAGCTGCCCGGAATCACTCTATAACAACTATTGAACCAATTGATACTGTTTGCGTTCCTCGCATAACTTTTTTTCATTTCCGCTTTGCTTTCCATATCTTTATCGTCAGTTTGTTTGTTAATTTGTTGGTTTTAAGTTGAAAAACGGGAAAATGATGACAGGGGAGGGTGCAGCCATTTTGAAAATGCTGGAGGTTGGTAGGGATGTCGTGAAGTTTGCATGGAAAAATCATGTGAATTACATTAGAAAATGGGAGAAAAATCTCGATTTGCTTCATAAGAATCTTAATGATGTGTGTTTTAGGAAGGACGCAATCGTTAAAAATGTGGAGGAGGGGAAGGAAAGGAAGGAAGAAATAACTATACAGGCTGCACTTTGGCTTAAAAATGTCCAGAAATTGTGCAAGAATGAAAAGCTGATAGCCATTATGTATAAGAACTTGGAGACAGCGAAATTTGTGGTGAAAATGATGGGGAAGAATAGTCTGAAGAGGCGTTTAGACGAGGAATGTGAGATGGGACAACTTGTGGGCAAAGTATTGAAGATGCTTGCGGAAGAGATGACTGATGCTGAGGAAGAGACGAGGGAGGTGGTAGAAATGGATTATAAGCAGGTGGCTCAAGTTATGGTGGAAGTGATTATGGATACTGTGGAGGAGCTTAAGAAGCTTATGAAAGACGACATGGATATGGCCATCATTGCGACAAAAACGTTAAAAGAAGAGGATTTTCATAAGCTTAAAGTAGGTGACAAATTGATGGGCGAGATTGTGAGCGAAGCTAGGAACGTAACTGACGAAGAATCCAATGTGTCTGTTGCGGCTGCTAGGGAGCTTATTAAACCGCTAGGGAATTGGTGTGCACATCTTGGGAATTTTATGGATGACGCTAATTTCAAGAAGGATGTGCCTGATGCTGAGATTGTCAAAATATGGGTGGATATCATTGATGGATTATGTGTCAAGAGTTTGGGGTCGAACGAAGAAATGGGTGGTAACACTGAAGAACGCGCTAATTGTTGTTACCGTTACAGAATAAGCAAAGCAGCAGAAAAAATGGCAACCCATATAAGGGATGACATTATTAATTATTACCCGCCTCATCCATTCACTTCTCCTGGAAGAAATAATGTATTTGAGCCCATTCCTACACAGTTCTTTGAGGGTTTGGAGTCGAGGATTAATCTTCTGAACCAAATTCTGGAGAAATTGAAAGATGACCAGGTTAAGACTATTGGCTTATTTGGCATGGGCGGTATAGGTACTTTTTCGTTTCCCTTTCTTCTTCATTCTAGTAGTCTGTCTCTTAGCAGCGCTCTATTACGTTGTCCATCTTATTTATATTATCCTTATTTCCTCACAAGACTTCTCTAACCTTACGCTATCTCATATTTCTAGAATTTGCTAATGTTTTTCAAGTGCATTAAGATTATTTTAATGCCATGGGATATAGTACATGTTTTCACTAAATAACTTGAGGGATGTAGCTACTGATGCATAGGATTCTGATGTCTCTGAAGTTAAGGGGAAAATATATAGTACATGTTTTCACTATTGTCTCTTCTAATAACCATGTCATTGTTAAGGAAACAGGAATTAGGAATAAATGAAAAGCACTTATTATCAAACATGATGTAGGTAATGGTAGCAAACTCTTTCTCCTCAGATGATGATTTTGATTACGATAACAAAAGTGAAAACTCAGGATTCAATTGGTGGATGAGAAACTAGGAATTCATTGTCCTTGACTGTTTCCATCTTAGGTTGGTACTTGTTTTTGATGAATAATGCTTAAGGCTGGTGTGGCCGAAGCACAAGTACAACCCAGACATGACAATTAAGTGGGTTGGCATGGCCCGTGGCATGACATAACAGGCCTAGTAAGAATTTTCAAAAAATCACTGGCCTGGCCTGTCACGACATGACGCCCTACCTGCAATACGGGATCAAATACCTGCAATACGGGATCAAATATATCGTTTTACTTAAAATAGCAAAATTAATGATAAACACCTTCAAAATTTGGTGGCACACTGGCACGACAGATGCCATGATCTAGGCACGACAGGCCTTGGCGCTTTTTAAAAAATTAGGCACGACACCACATAACGGTCAACGACCCAACGGGCCGAATTGGTGAACTAGGCACGGGGCACATCACTACTGGTAGCATGGCACGACCCAATTTAATTCTTAGTGGAGCTTCTTTCGTTGAAGTTGTTGGGTGTGTGAGATCAGAATGGTGTAACATTGGAGGATTTGCATTAAATTGTAATGACTTTGCTTTTCTGCCTCATTTGTTAGCTTCCTTTGTTTTTGGACCAGGGCCGTTGTTTGTTGATATCTGCACATTGGGACATCATTGCTAAGAAGGATTAACGTCCCGAGTTTTCTTTGGCAATCTTGAGCTAAATTTTAGATTTTTGCTGCCAATAGAAGTTTACATATATTGTTAAGATTATTGCAATATGTTAGTGGTTTGCTGACAACGGTAGGAAAACAAGGGAAGAGTGACAATGTATTGTTTTTGGTGGGTATCGCCACACTGCTAGCGAGTGACTAGCAGGAAGAGGATAAATTGGAGGTTGATTTTGTGGGACGGGTGGCTTGGATTGTTGCAATTTAGCATTTTGACTGAATGGTTATGCTGTTGTCCTAGATCTAGCTGAGAATACATATACCGATTATTCTGGTCGACCATTCTTGCATAGGCTCCTTATGTCGGTGATTAGCACCCCTAATTGGCTAGATTTATATAGATGATTGTAGGATAATTTGCCTAGGACAAGTCTAGATATTAACTTATATGGAGTACATTTATAGAGATTAACTAATAATCATTCATGAATGCAGGAAAAACTACATTGGCGAAAGAAGTCTACAATAGGGCCGAAGATTTATTTGACTTACAAGTGATGGTGGAAGTTACAAATACCCCAGATGTTGTGCGGGTTCAAGCGGAGATCGCTGAATCAATTCATCTGCGTCTGCAAGGTGTGGAAAGCGTTGCTAGAAGGGCTGCGATATTGCTTGACAAGCTAAACTCAAATAAGAGAATTGGGAAGAAACTACTCATAATTTTGGATAACGTTTGGGGAAAGTTGGATTTAGATGAGATTGGGATTCCACGCGATGCCTGCAAGCTCTTATTGACAACCAGAGATAGAGACATTTGCAGGGTCATGGATGTAAAAGATACAAACATATTCAAGGTGGATTTGATCAATACAAATGAAGCTAGATATCTCTTGAAGAGTTTAACTGAAGATCAAGTTGATAATGCAGAATATGAAGATGTGGTTGTGAAACTGTTGAACAACTGTGGTGGCTTACCTCTTGCAATCGTAGCTAGAGCCGATTCGCTAAGGGGTAAAGATTTGACTAATTGGGAAAGATTTGTGAAGGCCGGGGAAAAGTCTATTTCGAGCCAAGCTGCCGTTGATTATCAGCATATCAACTCAGTTTTGGATACAAGTTACAAGTTTATAAAGGATGACGAACAAAAGATATTCTTCTTGCTTGCTTGTTTATTTCCTCTCGGTGCAAGTGTACCTATCGAAAGCCTAATGAGATATGGCATTGGGATGAATTTATTTCCTCGTGCTGACAAACTCTACGAAGCTATGGATGAAGCCAATAAATGGGCTAATGAACTTGTGTCATCGTCAATGCTACTAGAAGGGGATGTCAAAGGGGATGTCAGGATACATATCATTGTACGAGCCTGTGCCATTTTATTCGCAAAAGGTGTGTGACATAGAACACTAATTTTATTCTCTTTTTAGGAAACGCCACTTTTAATGAAGAGCCTTTAAAACAAATTAATGCATCATTGTTGAAATCACTTAAAATCGTTCGGCGATGCATGGAACGAGATGTTTAGAAGCCATACAAATTGTTGTTTGTTCGCCTTAAACATGAAGAAAGTGATTATTATTTTGAAAAAACTTATTTGAAGTTTATACTTATTTTACTTGACACTTCTATGGCTGTTTGTTGGGGCTATGTGTCCCACACTTTGATACCTTAACTCCTCATTTACACCAAAAGCATTGGACTTGTTTGTACCTGGCACGTCTACTCTGGTGACCGAGTTGGAGTGATATAGGTTTAAGTTCTTATTGGGATTTAGTTACTCCAATAAACAAACAATCACTATGATGTTAACTCGCCTTTCACTTACAGAGACGGAGCACAAGCTATTGGTGGAAGCAATTCCCCGTTGGATGAGGGACGAAGTTTTGAAAGAGTACACGGCCATGTCATTGATGTCTAGGGAATGTTATTCTCGTCTTAGCGGACTAGAAGCGGCTAAGCTTCATATTTTGAAAGTGAAAGGTGAATCTTCCTGGCCTAGATGTGGCGATACATTCTTTGAAGGAATGGTGAATCTGGAGGTATTAGATCTGTCAGAAATGCATTTTGAGTTTAGTTTACCAGAATCAATGCGCAACCTGAAAAGGCTGAGAACGTTGTGTATGGAGAGATGTACGTTGAGAGATATTAGACGAATTTGTAGGTTGGTCGACTTGCTAGTTCTTAGTTTACGTGAATCGTTCGTGGACGAGCTCCCCACTGAGATCGAGAATTTGTGCAACCTTAAGTTGCTGGATTTGAATGGGTGCACATCTAATAAGCAGTGGTTAATCCCAGTATGTAAACTCTCTCGACTGGAAGGACTGTATTGCCTGTCTGGTAATGAAAATGTTGATTATTTATTGCAAACTGAAGAAGAAGGAATAAATGTTACAGAGCATTATAGATTGCCTAGCTTGAACGCTCTAGAAATTGAAGCAAGTGAAACCAAAGAGCTGCCCATTGATGATGAATCAATCCGAAATCTAGATCATTTCAGAGTATGTGTTGGGGATAATAAAATCGATGATTTCAGAGTATGCTGTGGGGAAAATTTCTTAGATATCTACGGCCTTAAACACATGGGTGATTTCTTGGAAAGAAGTTGTCTCAAGGCTTTGCTAAAGAAAACTAACTGCTTGGGAATAACAGGTAGCAATACTTTTGAGAATTTCATCCCCCAACTGGACCAACATGGATTTAGAGAGTTGAATTCTCTTCAAGTACATGGCTGCAATGATGTCGAGTGCATTGTCGAGGGATACGGGGTGAATGATTTGATAGTCTTTCCACGTTTGCGGTCACTAGAGCTTTATGATCTGAAGAAGTTAACGATGGTGTGTGATGAGAAAGCTTCTTCAGGATCATTTTCTAAGCTGCAAACCCTCATGCTAAGATCTCTGGATGAGTTGCAGTATGTGTTACCTTTTGCTCTTCTTCCACCTAACTTGGATCAGATACTAGTTGATTCATGTAGATCGCTCAACTTCGTGTTCGTCCAGAGTGAAGAGACAAATGTCACTAAGTTGCCTTTTCTAAAATCATTGAAACTAGTCAAGGTGCCCAATTTGTTAAGCTTGGTGGGCCCAAAAAGCTTTTATAGCACCTCTCAAGCTTTGCAAGGATCTCAAATGTTATTCAATGGAAAGGTATGTTTTCTATCTCTTTACTCTTCACTGCTGTTTTTCTGAAAATGAAACGAGCTATTCATTGCTAGATAAACTAACCATTAGTCCATTACCAGTTTACCGTTCATTTTTTGTTCTGCCATTAGAAAAAGGTCATGTCAACGAATTATGTATGTTTTTCACATTTCATACAGTACTATAGTTTACGTTTTCCTTTCAGATCATTCTAATACGGAGTAGATTTTTTACATTTTTACATTAGGTAATTTTTGTTCGCTTTACAGAATTTTGTCCATTGTTGGTTTGTCTGAAATAGGCAGTCATGTTACTAATGTACTCCGTAGCAGTTAATATCTATCACTAATCAAGGATTTCATGTCACTGAAACATTTTGAATCTTTGGACTGTGAGTCTGTGACACCGCGTCCTTTGAAATGACGTGCAGATTGTATTTCCATCCCTGGAGCTGTTTGAATTGGTAGATTGCGGCAACGTTGTGGAGCTGTGGAGCAAGGAAATCAAATCTTGTGGCTTCCAGAATTTGAAGGATATAAAGATTGAGGGTTGTCCCAAGTTGTCTAGTGTAGCCTCGTCCTGTGTATTTTCTGCCCTCCTGCAACTGGAATCTTTAAGTATAAAACAGTGTGAAGAGATGCATGAAGTCGTAACTTTTGAAGAAACAGAAGAGTCAGAAATAGGTGAACCAGCAATTGAATTTCCCCAGTTGATGTACTTGGAGCTACGCGGCTTAAGCAATCTGCAGAGTTTCTATAGAGGAAGGTCCAAATTTTTGGCTCCGAAATTACAAGATGTGAACCTGTCAGACTGCAAGAAAATGCAACAATTTTTGAACGGAAATCCAGAGCATATGATAGAATTGCCCTCTTTGCAGAAGGTGCACATTGATCAATGCCCCGATTTGAAGTCCATTTCCTCTGGGTCTTTAACAGCACCTGAATTAAGGGAAGTACTGCTTCACGACTGCGACAGCATCCAGCACGTTTTGCCGGCAAATTTGAATGTTGGTGGTGCTCTGGAATTATCATTTTTGGAGACTGTCAACATCGCTGACTGTCGTAATTTCCAGACATTCTCGCCCACACGGATACTCGCACCCAAATTAACTCAAATACTATATGGTAGACAGGCCTACGCTATTCCTGAGACTCCTGAGATTAGGGACTTGAACGACTTCCTCAGGAAAATCAAAGTTAATGTTGACAAAATTTTGAGTTCTTCCAAGGGCAAGGAAATATTTGTCTTGCGTGATTTAAAATCATGTTATGAGACTAACTTTCATCCAACTTCGACACAACAAAAATCTCGAGTCAGGTACGATATCTTTACATATTAAGTGGCCCTCTCATGAAAATCCATTTTTCATATAATTTTTTAAGATTTTATTATACAAAATGATGGATTTTAGTAATATAAATATTTAAAATGAGCGAAACAAAAAAAGATTGATCATGTCACCCACAAAGTAATTAGCTTGCGTTCGTAGAATGATCAAATACTTCTTAATCCGTAATATTTTATTCGATATTTATAAGTTTGAATTCTTCGTTTTACAGATAATAATAATGGAAAGGAGTTGAGGTGACTTTGTATACAAAATCAGTGTTAGTATATCCTAATATCCATATGATTTGTAATAAGAAGACTGTATAACCAGTTACTTTTGAGCTATGTTTACAAGCTTTTACGAAATGCTCAGAAATATTATTAAAATGCTCAAAAAAAATTAATGATGGATGTAGTACAACCGCTTGTATAATCCTATTTTCCCAATAACAAGATTATACATCAGAGGTAATACATTATATTTCAAAAATTTGAGCATTTAGTTAAAGGTTTTGAGTATTTAGGTAAAATTTTTGAGTTTGGTTTACGAACACCCATAAAAGCTCAAAAACTTTATAAAAAATTCAAAAACTCAAGGATTTGAGGTACTAGTGTACTACATCCGATGCGTAATCCTATTTTCCGATCCCTACAATTGCATTGTAATTCCTTCATTTAAGCCAATTTCCTACAATTTTCTTGTATACGCTATTTATTAATTAAGAGAATTTTGGAAATTTTGATAATGTGTAACCGAAGATATAAATGTTTTCATTTGGTTCTCAACAATTCAACATATATAAAAAAACAATGTAGTAGGAGTGTTCATAAAGTGGTCTGGACCGGTAAATCGGACCGATCCGGACCGTTCGCACATACTAGTCCGGTCCAAACCCGGACAAAACTGGTCCTAAGAGGGTCCGGTCCGGGTCTCCTTCTAACCGGTCTGGTCTCCGGGTATGGATTTTGAGGTCGACCGGTCTCCGGGTCAATCCGGTTCGGTCCATTCCGGACACCCCTAGATGTAGTGGAGGGAGTATATTGGATTGGGTTCGGTTTAGTTCAAGACTTCAAGTAATGTAGTCAAAAATAACTTGGCACTAATGAGTAATGAATGATCTACCTCATAGTTGAACATGTCTGTTTGACTTATGAAAAAGGTCACTATCAATGTCCCGTCTATGTAACTGGATTGGGCTCGGATTGAGGGATTGAGGATCCATGTAAAGATGATACAAAAACGGATCAGATCTGTTTGCCACGTCCAAAAATTAGTTATCGGGAATTTAAATGTATATTGCAACGTGGTCAATAATTTTTGTGTGCAATGGTCGTACACATAAAAATTGTCTCATTTAAGCATTTGCGCAATTTCAAATAAAGATTTGAAGATTGGCATTGTATGTGAACTGAAATCAATAAGTTGTACTTTTGAATAAGGAGTGCAAGATTGTAATGCTTAGAAGTACATTTTGTGATTGAGACAGTGAAACTGCGACAACTTAATCCTGATTGACCATGTCTCGAACATCGACATGTCGTGAAAATGATATGTAAACCTCGTAGTGGTGAGAAGGTTGTTTAGGAATTATCTGCTGTGAAATAAATTAAAACAAGTAGACTGCAGTTTGATCAATTTAATAACTTTGTCAACTGCTAATTAAGGTTAGTGACTGTCATTATGTACTGTCAAACACCTGCTAAGTATTATTAGTGAAATAGTATCGATTTTGACTTCGGTATCTCTATCTCGTTTGTTCATTTGTTGTTTTTCTTAGGAGGAGACGGTGAAGAAAAGGGGGAAATGACGGGCGAGACTGGAATTATTTTAGAAGTTGTGAGGCCGATTAACTCGTTTGTGTTTGGTACAGTGGTGGAGTACGTGGGATA
>JAUEKU010120726.1:0-12626 GCA_032274805.1 Gypsophila paniculata
AACTTGTTGCTTATTTTAAAATATAATTTTCATTTGAGACGGGTATTTCCATCTTAAATTTAAAATGAGTCAAGTATTTAGAAATAAAACAAAAGCAAAATATATAAGAAAAGGTAAAGGATTTGACTTATATATATAAATGGGATGATACTTGACCTATTTTAATCTTAAAACGGATATATTCATCTTAAGTGAGACTTATTATTTTCAAATTGGGGTAGTTTTAGTTTGTTCAACTACTTTTCCTTTTCCCATTGATTATTATGTGGTTTAGGAGAGTATTTGTTTGACTCCATGTTGTTAATCACTTTTTGGCAATAATTGGTGGCAAAGCGAGGGGTTGTAGGAGTAGTCGTCTCTTTGAACAATGAAAACTACGATGTTTTGGATGAAATTTTGAACTTTTTAACCCTTTTTCGAGTACTGTCAATATTCCTTTTTTTGCGGACATATAAATCCAATTTCAACATTTTAGGCTTTCGAGTACAAGTAAACTAAAACTAATTTCTTAAATCGTAGGAATATTCAATAGAAGAGGTTAGAAGATTGCTAAAACTATAGTTTGAGAATTTGGGCCATGTTGTTTGAGATCAAATTGCAACTACTACTTTTGAAATCAAGACTAAAACCGAGATAACATCAACGCGATTTTCATTACAAAAAATCGCAGTACATGCCATTCAAATGATAGTTAAATACTGAAATCAAGACTAAAATTGAGATGAACTGCTACGACATTGACGCGATTATTATTACAAATTTTCCTACAAAGATTATTGCTTCCATCCTATTTTACACCGCTAGAAGCTCTTAGCCTCTTAAGATAACTCATTGTGGTTCTTTGCAAAGATAAACAATGGGCCTTGGGAACGATTATATTGTAGTCTCTTTGGACTTGTTGGTCCTATTAGTATCATTATTGGACTGGGCTGGGTTGAATAAATAAAGATGAAAAGAGCACTCCAGTAATGAAACCAAAGAGCCCATTGACACGATGACTAATTTCTGAAAGTCTTACAAGTTACGAGTACACGACATTTGGAGCATGTTTGGCCTAACTTTTAATAAAAAAAATTATTTTTATTTTTCAAACTTAAATTCTGAATAAAGTGTTTCTAAGAAATTAAAGCCATCAAATTGATGCTTCTATTTTGTGAGAAAAAAAAATGAATTTTGAACTTTTCAGAAATAATTTTTAGTTTTTACAAAAATGGATGTTCGGCCAAAACAAGTTTTTGGGGGCAAACACCACTTTAAAATAGTTGCAAGTCTTATAAGATGTGTGCACTCTTTTCTACAAAGTATTTCATCTATTCCATTGAATTAAATACGCTTTTATTTTAATATTTTAATCAATATATACAATTGACTGTAACAGATGAAATATAATATAAAAAACTTTATCCGATGTCATACAAATTTCTTTTTTTTCCTCTCATCCAAAACACCTCTTCACCGCCCTACAACTACCCTCTCCCACCACCTAACTACCCCTTTTCCTCACCGCTCTCCCAACCGAACCCTACCATCTCCCTCGACCACCCACCTTAGCATGGACGAATATTTGCCCCCACCGTTCCCGTCAATCGCACACCTTAGCCAAACAAGATTCCATCGCAACCCCCCCTCTCTACCCCCAAAAGCCTAACTACTTCTTTCGTCCCCAAGCCTTACCCCTTTCCCTGCTCGCCCTCCTCGCCCTGATTAGAGGCCACCCCTCAGATTATCTACCAATTGACTGATCCCACCACGCCTCCTTACCTGCCACCACTTCTCATAGCCTTACCATTATTCTCTTTTCCCATTCCCACAAACCTCCTAACTCGCCATTACTGCCCTGACCCCTACTACCGCCATCGATGGACCATCTTAAAGAAAAAATATCAATAAATGATAATAGTAAGCCTAACATCACCATGCCGATAAAAACAAAAACGATGCCATCATCAACATTATATTTTTATTTGTACGTACATCTCAAATATTCCACACTTTGAATTCGTATCAAATTAAATAATATAACTTAAAAAAGTAATAAATGATAGGAATAAATAAATGTGATTAATTAATTTTAAAAGTATCAATTGAGCTTGAGGACCAAGCAAACCCATCGACTAAAACAAAACACAACTCGACCCGCCAATCCAAATAACACAAATTTTTTATTTAAGATGATATATCTGTCTTCGATCTAATTTAAGATGAGTCAAGTAGTGTTTATAAAAAAAAAATAAAATAAAATAAAATTGCAGGGAGAAAAAAACGAAAAACCTTATTTAATGTTAAGACGGATAATCTGTACATAAGAAAACCCTTATTGCCCGAATTTTCCTAAATCCTCATCTCCCTCGATCACTCTCAAACCCTAACCCCTCCAAAAAAAAAAAAAACCCTAAATCCCCCCAAAAAAAAACCCTAAATCCCCAAATTCATCAATTAAGATTGATTCTCGTTGAATTGAATTCAACAATGGAGGACGTATGCGAAGGAAAAGATTTCTCATTCCCAAAAGAAGAAGAAAAAATAATGGAATACTGGGACAAAATCGAGGCATTCAAGACGCAATTAAAGAAAACGGAACACTTACCAGAATATATATTCTACGACGGACCGCCATTCGCAACGGGACTGCCACATTACGGACACATTCTGGCGGGAACAATAAAAGACATAGTAACAAGATATCAAACAATGACGGGACATCATGTGACACGGAGGTTCGGGTGGGATTGCCACGGGGTACCAGTAGAGCATGAAATAGACGTGAAGCTTGGGATAAAGAATCGGTCCGATGTAATTGAAATGGGGATTGGGGTTTATAATGAGCAATGTAGGAGTATTGTTACTAGGTATGTTAAGGAATGGGAGCTTGTTGTTAAGAGGACTGGTCGCTGGATTGATTTCGATAACGGCTATAAGACTATGGACTTGCCTTATATGGAGTCTCTTTGGTGGGTTTTTGGCATGTTGCATCACAAGGGCCTTGTTTATCGCAGCTTTAAGGTTTCCATTTTTGGATGCTGATTTGTTCATTGACGCTTTTTTACTATCTATGGCTTTGTTCTTGTTAGTTTTGATTTTTTATTGTTTTTTATTTATGTACGGTTCCAGGTGATATTTGATTGTTATTTAGTTTGGATGTTTGACTGTTATTTATGGACGGTTTCAAATGATTGTTGGTTTAGCCGACACCAATTGATTTTGGGATTAAATTTGTTCTAATCCAAACAAATGTGGAGATTTATGTTGATTGTTTTATGGCCTTGTATATGTTTGATTATGTAAGTTTGGAGGGTCAATTGTTATTTATGGACGGTTTCAAATGATGATTTAAGGTTTGCAAGTTTGGATACTTGATTGGTATTCATTTAAGGTTTGCAAATTTGGATATTTGATGGTTGTTTTATTTATTTATGGACGGTATCAGATGATAGATTTTTATGTTAGGTGATCGCTATTGATTTTAGAGTATAGCTTTGTTCGTGTTAGTTTGGATATTTGATTGTTATTTATTTATGGACGGTGCCTGTTGATGATGATTTGATTTTAGCTGTCCACTATTGATGATGATGATGATGATGATTTGATGTTAGCTGACCGCTATTGATTTTATGCTATGGTTTTGTTGTTGTATAATTTTGTGTTGTTTGCGTTAGTTTGGATGTTTGATTGTTATTTATTTATTTATTTATTTGTTTATGGACGGTTCTTGATAATGATAATGGTAGCTGACCGCTATTGGTTTTAGACTATGGCTTTGTTTGTGTTTTATTGTTTTCGACGTGGGTGTGCCTTGTGTTTTGCGTTTGAGTTAGCTGTCGCTGCTCAAGTTCTGGTTTTTGTAATGTGTTTGGGGTCTTTTCTCTATGCTAAGGTCAATTTGGTTTCGTTGTGGCTGTTTCTACGGCATTTAGTGTTCTTGTTTGCTTTGGTTTCACAAGTTTCTCGTAGATCCGTTTTGGTTGAAGTTCAACACAATACGGTAATCTGGTGGTGCACTTAATGAGTTCTAAACAGTCTGTTGCAATTTGCAAATGCCATTCTGGTTTTCATTTCGTGTTTTATGTAGTTTGTTTTGATTCGAGTTCGAATGATTTTTTCTGCATTTGTGTAAGTTTCCTTGTCCTTATATACTTTTTTATGCTGACAGGTCATGCCATATAGTACGGGTTTGAAGACGCCTCTGTCAAACTTTGAGGCCAATTCGAACTATAAGGTTTGGCGTAGCAATGTTGCTACTCCGTATTATGTATCCTGTTGTGTCATTTCACTAGGCATGGGGTGCTAATTTTAATGTTGACATTTACTGAATGATGCAGGAAGTATCTGACCCTGAAATCATGGTCACTTTTCCCATTGTTGACGACCCGCATAATGCATCATTCGTCGCATGGACTACAACGCCATGGACCCTTCCTAGTAACTTAGCGTTGTGTGTCAATGCCAAATTTGTGTATGTTAAGGTGAGTTTTCAGTTTTACACTTTATTGGATTATACTAGTAACCGACTATCTGCGGGGTTATACTATCCTTTTGTTGAATAGATATATGTGTTTGAAAAGGGGATTGTTTTCAATTACATGAATTAGTAACTTAAATAATTCTGTGCTTTTGTGAGAGTATGACTGATATCCGTTCACAGGTTAAAAGCAAAGTTACTGGCTCGGTCTACGTTGTTGCAGAGTCTCGTATGTCACAGCTTCCTAAAGAAAAAGTGAAAACTGAGAGCAAACCAAATGGTGATGTAAGTGATTCAAAGAATTCCAAGCCTAAAAGCAAGGGATCAGCATCTAACAAAACTTCTGCAGACGATAGTTCCTACGAGGTTTTAGAAAAACTACAGGGGGCATCTTTGGTTGGACTGAAGTGAGTAGCCCTGTCTTTGTTATTGTATATTTCCAGTTCATCGAAACGCTTTGTCATTAAATCAGTCATACGCTTCTCATTTTGATTTAGTTGGTGGTATTTCCTTCCTTCCTAAGATTTGCAGCATCTTGTTTGTTATGGCTACATTGGCTCTGTATGTAGAGTGATTTGTGATGTACTTTAGTTTAAGCCTATAGCAAACTTTGTAGCCATTGGCCTTCATAATGCTTTAAGTGTCAGGTAGCGGAGAATCGGGTGCTCAGGTCTTTGAAACAGTGGTTGCTATTATGTATTTTTTATATCTGTAATCCCGCTTTGTGATTGTTTTTGTCGGCATGTAATCATGGTAGTATACTGCTGTGCTTTCGAGCTCATGTTTTGATGTTCTATGGTACTGGATGGCACTAGTAAATAGATGACCGTCCTTGGTATAGTTCTTGTTCACTTCCAGTTTTTTGTTCTTTTCAAGGATTTTTTTGTACATTTTATTTTGTTTACATGTTTGAAAGATAGGTTCCGCCCAATATTTTGTTTTATGTAAGGCAAATTCTGTGATGTATCTTATATTTCGTTTAAGTTTTCTTTAATAAATGAAGCACTGTGTCAATTGTAGGTACACACCTTTGTTTGACTACTTCCAAGAGTTTTCTGATGTGGCTTTTAAAGTTGTTGCGGACAACTATGTGACAGATGACAGTGGAACTGGAATAGTCCACTGTGCCCCAGCTTTTGGAGAAGATGACTACCGTGTTTGCCTGGAAAATCACATAATTGAGCAGGTACATTATCAACCTTATATCTGAAAATCTTAACACGCTTTATATTTACTGCTGATTTTTTTTTCTAAAATTTTGCCTGGCTTGTCTAGGGACCTGACTTGATTGTGGCTGTTGATGATGATGGGCGCTTCATTGAAAGAGTGTACGACTTCAAAGGCCGCTACGTTAAGGAAGCTGATAAAGATATCATTACTGCAGTAAAGGCAAGAGTCTATGATTTCCTATTTATTTCTATTATATTCATTTGTTAAATGCAGTAAGCCAATAAAGCAGCAGTGATTTGCTTCAAAAGATTTTGAGTAAGAGTTTCTCAACCATGTCCTTATGATGTGAATTTACTGACGTATGAACTCTACTGGCGTCACTTACTGTTTGAGTTTGTTAGGATCGTTTTGTTCAGCGTATGTAGAATTCTTTTCACTCTGTTAGTGTTGCAGAGTAATTGCTGTGGTGCTTTCGTTGCCTTCTTTTTCATTTTGGACATCTATTTCTTTTGTTACAGCAAAAAGGCAGGCTTCTCAAGCAAGGAAATTTTACCCATTCTTATCCTTTTTGCTGGAGATCTGATACCCCTCTTATCTACAGAGCTGTTCCGAGCTGGTATGTCAGAACAACTTGATGGCTATGTGCAATACTCTTTTTGTCCTTAGCATCTGCAATTTTTGTAATTCATCATTGATATGAATGTCTTTATTTTCTTCTTAAATTGAAAAATCAACGAGTGCTAACTCTTTGAATTTGCACAATTGACACCTAAATAATAATCAGATTCTCATTTACTATACTTATCAGATAATATGGTTTTCAGTTGCTCACTCATGGTGTATGGCTTCTAGTTGTAGAGAACTAGGATTGATAAAGCTTGTTCTATTTTTATTTCTTGTGTTTTCAAAATGTATCACTATTCATTACGTGTTTTTCATTGTTTGATCTTTCCATGATAACAATCTTGCTGTGAATTAGTATCTTATATATTTGTTGTTGTCACTTGCGGCCTCACTACATCTACTTTTAATCCTGTAGGTTTATTAGAGTGGAGAAGATAAAAGATCAATTGTTGGAAAACAATAAGAAGACCTATTGGGTTCCTGATTTTGTCAAGGTTTGCGTTTCTATCTTTTATCGCCCTTTTCTTTCTTGCGTATTGCCTTTTTTTTCCATGTTTCCTTTATTTGCTATCCTAAAATGCCGTAAAAATGTTTTTTTTGCCTATTTTACATTACAGGAGAAACGTTTCCACAACTGGCTTGAAAATGCTAGGGATTGGGCTGTCAGTCGCAGCAGATTTTGGGGTACTCCTCTTCCTGTGTGGATGAGTGATGATGGAAAGGAAATGAGAGTCATTTCTTCCATTGAAGAGCTAGAGAAGGAGACCGGAGAAAAGGTCCTCTTTCTTAGCTTAATTTCCTTAGCTTGCATATATTTATCGTAGTATATTTCTGCAGTAAAGGTTTTTCATTGATTTAAATTTTGTGATATATACTTTGATGTGGCTCAACATGTTTAACATATTATCATATGATGCTACTACTGCAGATTTTAGACTTTTTTTTAAGTCTTTTACAGTTTTACGCCTCTTCTATCATTGTTTATTTGTTTGACCTACGCTGTGTAAGCTGTTTGTGGGAGATATACGAGTTATTTTTATGAAATGTATAATGACATAAATTGATACAATAAAACACATTTTGTAGACTCTTGTAACGGAATTAGTGGAAAGGTAATGTATAAAGAGG
Organism: Gypsophila paniculata; assembly: GCA_032274805.1. Classification (NCBI taxonomy): domain Eukaryota; kingdom Viridiplantae; phylum Streptophyta; class Magnoliopsida; order Caryophyllales; family Caryophyllaceae; genus Gypsophila; species Gypsophila paniculata. The sequence goes on from JAUEKU010120726.1 coordinate 7,382, forward strand.
AATATACAAATTGAATTGCACATCTACTTGGAGTTGATCGATTTTATTGATTATTATTGCTGTCTGGTATTGAATTCAGCTAGTCTTCATTTGGTCTGTTGATTCTGATTTTAGCTAGAGCGTGCATGCATTTGCATTTTCATTTGCTGGAAAATTTGGCTATACTGATGGGTTGCTGGTACAGGTCACTGATTTGCATCGCCACTTCATCGATCATTTAACTATTCCATCCAAGCATGGGAATGGCGTTCTCAGACGTGTGGCTGACGTAAGCCATCTTGTTCAAAGCTGTTGATGTATTTTATTATGTGGTTATGTATATATATATAGAAGAAATCTTATACTTAAATTCATTACATTTGCATATTGCACAAGTTTTGAGAAAGGGACAAGTGGAATGGTATATGTCAAGTGAATGGAGAGTGGAAGTGGATAGACATTGAAACCTGCTTATTTTAAGAGTGCATTTTTGTCGTTTTATCCCCAGAATGTAGTGAATCGATTTGAATTTTTCAATAAGGAAAATGTGGATACTTTAAATGAATGAAGTACTTGGTATTTGTCAAGAAAGACATACCTTTAAATAATAATCATCTCGTACTCTACATGCTAAATATTCCATTTTATAGCTATAAGTTAATGCTCAATATTTTCAAAATTGACCTTCAAAAGCTATTTGATTATATGCATCATTCCCCTTGCTCATGTGTGTTACCTCGGTGGTTTTAAATGATATCCTAATGTCTTTCAATGTTAATGCTCTTGTAGGTGTTTGATTGCTGGTTTGAGAGTGGTGCAATGCCTTATGCATACATTCATTATCCGTTTGAAAACAAAGAGCTCTTTGAAACTAACTTCCCAGGGCATTTCGTGGCAGAAGGTTTGGATCAAACACGTGGATGGTTAGTTTCTCTTTTTTACTTGGCTTTAGGAGGAATTACATTCCTGTCATGCAAGTTTGTTGCTAGTTTGGTGTTTGTTCACGATTCTAGTTTGCATCTCTTGGTTTTCTTTCATTACATTGGTTGTCGCATATCATCTCTATTATTTTACGAAGCTATAAAGTGGAAGGGAGGATGAGCAATTTATGTGCACATGTGGTTTGCAATACCTTTCATAATAATACTCCGTAGTTGTTATTCAATTTCAGCCTATCAGACACTAGTTACGCTACTTCTTGCTCTAATTAGTTACACTCCTCACATGCTGCTTGTTTTTCATTATAGGGTCAACTATATAACCATTGTGAATTTTAAGTACTTGGTTAAAGTTGTAGAAACACAAATTGATGTTGCTGTTTTTATCTTGGAATGGCAAGTCAAATTGGGTTCTGATATATCAATTGGACTTGCGGTTGTAGGTTCTACACCTTGATGGTACTCTCCACTGCATTATTTGGTCAACCTGCATTTAGAAATCTCATCTGCAATGGACTTGTCCTTGCTGAGGATGGTAAAAAGATGAGTAAGCGACTCAAGAATTATCCTGCACCCTCCGAAATTCTGGATGAGTATGGGGCTGTAAGTTCTATATACTGTGTCGACTGTTACTTCTGGCCGTTCTAGTAGCTAAAAATGATTTGACAAGACATTTTAATGTTATTCTTTGTATGTATTGACATAGTTTGTGTTTGCCATAGGATGCATTGCGCTTGTACATAGTAAATTCGCCGGTTGTCCGTGCTGAGCCTTTACGTTTTAAGAAAGAGGGAGTTTTTGGCATGGTACGCATTTATGCTTCATTTGCAGTCGGTTACTTTCCGTATTGTGCTTTTTTATGGACAAGGATGAATAATTTCTCATTTTTTTATTGTTTGCTCGTTGCAACTTCAGATCAGAGATGTATTTCTTCCATGGTACAATGCATACAGATTTCTTGTTCAGAATGCCAAGAGACTAGAAATTGAAGGTTTTGGAGCATTTATTCCTTTGGACAAAAGTGCACTAAAGAGTTCTTCTAATGTCCTTGACCAATGGATCAACTCCGCCAGTCAACACCTGGTCCATTTTGTGCGACAAGAGATGGATGCATATAGATTGTACACGGTTTGTGGAATTTTCATCACCTTATAACATGACCCCTTTCCGTCAAAAAGCTTCATGATAGTTATCTCTTAGAGAAGTGGTTAATCTCGTTGAGAGACTAAGAGAGTTCTATAGTACCTCTCTTTCAAAAATTGAGTTGACATTGATTGATTGATTTTATTTTATTGCGCTGGTTGATCAGCTGTGTTTGACTCTTTTGACACTTTTGCAGGTGGTTCCACAACTTTTAAAGTTTCTTGACGATCTGACAAATATCTATGTGAGGTTCAACCGTAAAAGATTGAAAGGTCGGACAGGAGAGGAAGATTGCAAGATTGCATTGTCTACACTTTACCATGTATGTTACATCTGTTTACTTGCAGTTGTACACTGGCCAATTGATTCATCCAATATCTATTGCTTGGTTGCACCCGCCTCGTGTATTCATTCTTAATCACATGCGACTGATGCGAGTGTCTCCAATCAGTTTTGTATCTGTCAGAATATCAAATAAGTTAAATGTGACGATAAGCGAGAGTAGGGTCTTATTATTGTGTGAGGGCAGTAAAGTAGTTTACTGCTTTCATGATTCATCGGGATACATACTTGATACTTCTGGCTACATTTGCCTTTTCTAATCACGTCCTGGTGGTGTTATACGAAGTACTATTTTAATATACAAGATGTGTTTGAGGGAATCATAGTGCTGCTATCCTTTCGTTGATTTGTTTCATCATATAAATCAGGAAGGCACATGGCTCCAAAGTACCCTTTTTTTGCTTATTCATGTAACTTAATCGGACTATCAGCGTGATGCTATCCTTCGAATAATTCCACTCATTGTGTGCTCTATTGGTCATAGGTACTGTTAACTTCATGCATGGCAATGGCTCCTTTGACACCTTTTTTCACTGAAGTTTTATACCAAAATCTAAAAAGAGTTTCTGAGGGAGCAGAAGAGAGCATTCATTTTTGTTCTTTCCCTGAAGAAGAGGGGAAGGTACTGTTGACAAATATTTCTGAGAAAGTATTATACTTACATTTATGTCTTTTTTCTATCTACTTTCAATTGGAAAGTATAAAAGTGTCCTTGAACTCCATAATGTCTTTAAAAGTCAATTGTTTTCAATTTAGGGAGACGAACGCATTGTGCAAAGTGTTTCAAGGATGACAAGAATCATTGATCTTGCACGAAACATCCGTGAACGCCACAACAAGCCTCTGAAGACTCCTCTCAGGTGGTGTTGGTGGCTTTTTTCACTTTCTTAATTTTGTGAATCTGTTTGACCTGGCAATTGTTGCGTTTTCTTTTTTCATTCTTGTCCTCACCTAATCATTTTTTTTTATAATATTGTAAAAAAACAGGGAGATGGTGGTTGTACACCCTGACAACGATTTCCTAGATGATATTGCTGGAAAATTGAGAGAGGTACCAATAGTTACATGGTGTTCATAATAAAGTTTAGTGTTGAAACATCTTTTATATTGTCATGTTAAAAGTATGACTTTGATGCATAAACATGGCTATAATTGCTGGATGTGGTCTCTCCTATATATCCAAATCAACTGAAGCCTGAAGCTCTAGTAGGTGATAATGATTTAGTGCTGAAATACGACAACATGCTTTGAATATCTTGAGAGGCTGAAGTGCTTTTTGCTGGGGTTACTGGTAGGGGTAAATGATACCTTTCGTCATGCCCATGTAAATCTAGACTCAAAAATGTTGCATATTGGGGATCATGCTTCTAGCTTTATGCCCATGGAACGATCTAGCATTCTGGAGTATAGGTTTTGGGCTTTTTAATGGTCTAGTATGTTCTGATTCCAAAATCCTTCCTATTTTGAATTGATGAACTGATTTTTGTTAATCTGGTGAGATTGCCTGAATATCTACTGAGTAGCCCTCTGAAATCTCTTTGATGTATCTCATTTTGAATGTTGAGTGACGGGAAAAAAAAACTTTGTAGACATTTGGAGTCCTCATATTTTTTCAATTTTTCCATTCTTTTACGAGTATTTTTTTACTCCTATTTGTTTTTAAAGTAGGGGTAAGGTTGAGAACATCTGATCTCTCTCTCTTACTTTAATACGTTGCCATGGACAGGAGCCTTTGTGGCCCTGCTTTCATTATTTTTCTTTCATTTATTTTGAGATTCGTGCCAGCTTACTCATTTGCGCTTCAAAACTACGTCTTTGCGTGTCCATTTAATTATTCGTTGTTTTCCAGTATGTGCTGGAAGAGCTAAATATAAGGTCGCTGGTCCCCTGCAATGATCCTCTGAAATATGCTTCTCTCCGCGCGGAGCCTGATTTCAGGTATGTTAGGTGGATTTTTCGGTTTAATAGCTGCTTGTTTCATATACTCACTAATGCTGATCAAATGATTATGGTAACTTTTTCCTTAGTGTACTTGGTAAGAGACTTGGAAAATCAATGGGAGTTGTTGCAAAGGAAGTCAAGGGAATGTCTCAAAAAGATATTCTAGCTTTTGAGCAAGCAGGAGAAGTTACCATTGCTGGCCATTGTTTGAAGCTGAGTGATATTAAGGTGTGTTTCGTACTAAATCTTCACTTGCAAGTGAACATTCCGAAAGGGTGTTGGTCATCTACGTGTTTCAAATGTTGTCACAAAACTGGGATAAGCATTTGTAGAAACTATTTAAGTTTTACACCGTACATAATAAACGAAACATGGTTTAGAAAAACAAAACTTGCCTAGAATATAAACCAAATGTAAAGGTATTCATTTTTCTTAGCCAACTAATATATTGAAGTTTGAACTAATGAAATTCTTTACTCCAGAAATGTCTTAGTTTCTTATTGAATTGTTTCATCTTTTACAATTTTAGGTTTTGAGGGATTTCAAGCGTCCTGATAATACAACAGAAGAAGAAATTGATGCTGCAGGAGATGGTAAAGATTTGAGTTTGTGAGTGCATGTGTGACAAAATGATGTTGTGAGTTGGTAACCACTTCTAATGCTTTTGTGCAGGTGATGTCTTGGTTATTCTGGACTTGCGCCCCGATGATTCATTGTTTGAATCTGGTGTTGCTCGTGAGGTAAGGCTTAAGTTCACTTTTAAATCATTTGGTGTTTCTAATTCGACAAATTCTAAGCCATTTGACGTTAATGTAGATGTGGTTGTTACTTGGTTGTGCTCTATCATGATTACGATAGTCAGAGAGCTTAGAAATTCGGAAAAGTCCTTTATCAATTTTACT
>JAUEKU010120837.1:0-12620 GCA_032274805.1 Gypsophila paniculata
TTGTTAAAATATCAATAACATTAAATAAAAAGCTCGACAACTTTACAACAAAACTCGACAACTTAACAACTAAGCTCAAAAAATATAATTTCATTGTATAATGTTTCTATAGCACCGATGGTATAATAATATTTGTACGAATCGACGGTATCGCTTAAGTTAGGACCCCAAAAAAGACCAGGTTTAGAGCACCCTACTTCACACTTACCACTCCCATCACCAAACTAGTATTCACCATTCCCCAACACCACTCACATTCTCTCTCTCTCTCTCTCTCCCGAACCTGGGATCCAAGCCTAAAAAACAGAGGAATGGAGGAAACCCTAGAAGAGTGCAGAGGGAAGGACACGAAGGAACGTATGGCAGGAGTAGAACGTCTGCACCAACTTCTGGAATCTTCGAGAAAATCGCTCACATCTTCGGAGGTGACGTCTCTGGTTGACACGTGTCTGGATCTCCTGAAAGACCACAACTTCCGCGTTTCTCAAGGCGCACTTCTCTCTCTAGCTTCCGCCGCTGTTCTCTCTGGCGACCTTTTTAAATTGCACTTTAATTCCCTCGTTCCTGCTTCTGTTGATCGCCTTGGTGATAATAAACAGCCTGTTCGCGACGCCGCTCGCCGCCTCCTCCTCACTCTCATGCAGGTTTTTATCTTTTTTTTGAGTGATCTTGTGTCGATTGATGTTTTTAACATTGTCGTGAGACCGTCTCATACAAGTACTTGTGGTGAGTGATGTTCCGTTTCGTTGCGATTTAAGTGATCCTTTGGAGTTTTATTGATGTTTGGAGTGAGTGATGCTGCGTTTGAAGATTTGAGGTTTTTTTTTTTTTTTTTTTTTTTTGTTGTTAGTTGATTTAGTGAGTGATGAGGATGTTGAGAAGCTTGTTCGCGACGTTAGATCATAGATGCTGCCTTCTTTTCTTTATTGTGGAGCTTTATTTGTTAGTTTTTGTCACTAAAATAGAAAGTTCAGATTAAAAAAAATAACTCACTAATCATGTAAGAGGTCTCACGATAACGTTATTGTGTGAGACCGTCTCATAGAAGTATTTGTGTTGAGTGAGTGAGTGAGTGAGTGATGTTGGTGTTGTTGTTGCTGCTGCTTTCTGTTGTGTGTGTGAGAATTTGATTTTTTTTTGTCAGTTGATTTTATGAGAGTTATGATGTTGATGAGCTTGTTTGTGACGTCATACGCCGGCTTTTTTTGCTATATTTTTGGTGTTCTTTTTGAGGAAGTGATGTTCCGTTTCGTTTGCGATTTGAGTGATCGTATGGAGATTGATGTTCCGAGTGAGTGATGTTCTGTTTCGTTGCGATCTAAGTGATCATGTGGAGATTCATTGATGTTTGGAGTGAGTGATGTTCCGTTTTGTTGCGATTTAAGTGATCATTTGGAGATTTATTGATGTTTGGAGTGAGTGATGTTGCAGTTGAAGATTTGAGATTTTTTCTTGTTAGTTGATTTAGTGAGTGATGATGTTGAGAAGCTTGTTCGCGACGTTAGATGCTGGCTTCTTATCGCTATTGTGGAGTTTTTTTTGCTATTTATTCGGAGATTTTTAAGTGAGTGATGGTGCATTTTTGTTGAGACTTGAGTGATTGTATGGAGATTGATGTTCGGAGTGAGTGATGTTGTTTTTTGTTGCCATTTAAGTGATCGTATGGAGGTTGAAGTTTTGAGTGAGTGAGAAATGTTGCGTTTTGTTGTGTTAGGTGATTGTATGGAGGCATGCTTTAATTTTTTAAATGTTTTTGAAGATTTGATTTTCGTTTTGCTGATTAATGTTATGAGTGAGTTATGTTTATCGTGGCTGAGATTAAATGATATTGTGGAGGATTTTCTATTAGGTGATTTTTTGAGTTTGTGATGCTGCATTTCATTATAATTAGGTGATGATGCCGTTATTGTTGATTGATACTCCGAGTGAGTGACATTGCGTTTGGTTGTGATTAAGCATTCTTATGGATGTGACTGTTGTTTTGAAGACGAGAGGTTACTGTTAGGTGATATTTTGACTTAGTGATGTTGCATTTTGTCATGATGAGGTGATCTTAATTAGTGACAGTTAAATGTCGAGTGATTCATACATCTAAAACTTTGATATATACTAGTACACATTTCGCTGTGATAACACGATCTTGAGAGACTAGAACTGTGTATATCATAGTAATACGCTGGCCTGGAGGTGTGGCTTTGCTCTGAAGATTTAAGTTTATAGGTAGTTGATGTTGTTAATGAGAGATGTTGCATTAAATTGTGATTTGGTGTATGCAAAAGATGTAATTTTGTATGCAAACAATTGAATGCGTTTGCTTTTGTTGCAATGAGCAATGGGATGCAGTGAACTGCTGTGCTCTTTCGACAAGTGTACACGTGCCTATAACGTAGTAATACACTGGAGATGCCCTTTTTAGAAGATTTAAGTTTATAAGTAGTTGACATTCTTAGTGAGAGATGTTGCATTTTGTTGCGATTTGGTGTATGCAAACACTGTTGTCATTTGGTGTATGCAAATGATTGAATGTGCTTACTTTTGTTGCGATCTGCAAAGGGACGCACTGGAACGTTATGTACTTTAGACACGTGGATGTGCCACTATGTTATACAGTTTCCCTTTAGTGAATAGATTGGTTTGTGACCACTGACTAATACTGATGTGGTGCCTTTTGTCTCCGTTTGGAGCAACTCTAAATATATGACTTACGTGGCATGCAGGTCTCTTCGCCCACAATTATTGTCGAAAGAGCAGGTTCTTCAGCGTGGGAGCACAAAAGTTGGAGGGTTCGGGAAGAATTTGCACGGACCGTGACAGCGGCGATAAATTTATTTGCATCGACAGAGCTCCCTCTCCAGAGAGCCATTCTCCCTCCTGTATGTATCTGAGTTTCATTTTTTCAGTCAAATTGTTTTGGCAGCCGATTTTTCTATTTGCTATGTCGTATTTATAAAGAAAATGTCATTTTTGTTTCTTTTACTCTTATTTATAAAAGGTTTGCTCACGCTTTCAGATACTGCATATGTTGAACGATCCTAATCACAGTGTTAGGGAGGCTGCAATATCTTGTATTGAGGTTAGTGAGTATGTTTGTTTTAGTAGTTATATTGCCTGAGTTTAGGACTTCAATACTTTTATTCACGGAGTGAATTACGTAAATAGAGTTCAAGTTTGATTTATAGTGTTCATATATGATAATGCTTCGTATATCCTTCCTTTTACTTTTCCGATGCTTACCCTCTCAAACGTCATAGAGTTTTAGTTCGATTTTAATGAATTAGAGCATATTAGTCAAGTGTTAAAGAGGCATATCTCTGACAAAGTTGCGGAGTTGCTACTTGTAGTACCTACACTTTTAGCACTGGTTGATGGTTAAACATTCCGATAGGAAATCTTTACAATATTGTAATCATCACCATTTTAATCATTTTTTGTTTATATTAGCGTGCAAAGGAAATGACGAAGAGCGAATATTGGTTCTGATTTAGCTGAAATTGATCTAATGAAGAGAGTTTTTACAGGAAACTCAATTCCTATAGCAATTATACCTTGCCTTTCTATGATACAGATTCTTAGTTTCATTTTGATCAAGTGATCAATGTTTACCTGTATTTACTAGGGGAAATTTTTAATTTTGCATGTGTTGGAGCTAAACCACAGCAAGGGCTGAAAAGAGGGGAAAAATGAATCGTTCTATCTGGTCTCCTAGAACTGGGGATTTTTTTGTTGACATCCATATGATAAATTTTCTTCCATTTAACAGCTTTACTTAGACAATGAATTTTCATCTGATAATATTACTATTTCTATTGGTTTTGTAGGAAATGTATAGCCAGATTGGGCCTCAGTTTCAAGAGGAACTTAACAGGCATCAGCTTCCGTCCTATATGGTATTTATCAGCAAGTGTTCTTTGTTTTCGTTTGGGCTGACTTGTACTGCTTCAGATGACCTCTTATGCTCGTTATTTCATTTTTCTTTTGGGAAGTTTACGAGTAACATTTCAGAATTTATCCTTTTTAGATTATTTACGAGCACATTCATGCTTGCTGCAGATAAAGGATATAAATTCAAGGTTAGAGAGGATTGAACCCAAACCACGCTCATCTGAGGTAGTTGTCAGTAAAAGCTCTGCTAGTGAACATAAGCTTTCTAGTAATTCCCTAAAGAGAAGCAGTCCGAAGTCGAAGAATTCTTCACGTGAATCCTCTCTATTTGGAGGTTGGCACATCTTACTTTCTTGATTTCTTTTATTTGTTTGCCTTTATAAGTTTATAGCATTGGTATATGCAGAAGAGGGAGCTGCCTTAGTGCATTTTGTAGGCTGATATTGATTCCCTTATCAAGATAAGATGACAGTCCGATTGCTTTTTCATAACCATCTTACACTATATAATATTCCGTAGCAGTTTGGAGTACGCGTCAAACCAAAAGTGTCATTTTATTCTATGGGATGTTTGGAACCATTTTCATACATATAGGGGCTGCCGGCTATGTTATGAGTTTGTCTTATACTCCCTCCATTCATATCCAAATGACCCATTTGCTTTTTGAAGTCAACATTTCTAAAATTTGACTTTGAAAATAAATCGTGAAATATGAAAAATTAACATGTGAAAATAATATATTTGAAATCCTTATGAAAAATCTTTCATAAATTATAATTTTAACGAAAAAAATGTCGTCTATGCATAGCGAAAAACAAGGTCAAAGTACCGCCTCGTAGACTCTGCAAATAGTGAATGGGTTATTTGGATATGAATGGAGGGAGTATCATTTATTGAATTTTTGATTGCATTTTTGGTTATACAGGAGATGGTGATGTTGCTGACAAACCAGTAGAACCTGTAAAACTGTACTCCGAAAAAGAGCTTGTAAGGGAAATTGAGAAGATAGCTTCAACACTTGTACCAGAGAAAGATTGGTCTGTCCGCATCGCAGCCATGCAAAGAGTTGAGGGCCTTGTTCTTGGGGGTTTGTGCTCTATTCATATCATTAATGTGTTTTATATCCTCAGTCATATTCTGTTATTTCGGCTCCTCAAGATTGATACCGTGGGGTTGCTGTCGGTCATAGTCTCTGTGGATGATGTTTGAAGGTGGATTTACTTATTTCCTAGCTTTCTTTTCTAATTTATCCAGGTGCAGCCGATTACCCCAGTTTCCGAAGCTTGTTGAAGCATCTTGTTGGTCCGTTGTGCACACAATTATCTGATCGTAGGTCGAGCATTGTGAAGCAAGTATGTATCTCCTATAACTTCCTTTTCTCATGTAAATTACGTACTTTGGATGTGATTGATAATAGAAATTGTGATCTTTAAGAACTTCCCCGCCTTCAACAGTAATTCACACTCGAATGCAGTCCTATGTTTTAGTCTTATGAATGATTCTAATTTCATCTTTTCGCGCTTTCTGTTTCTTATGTTTCACAATTTGTAAACCAGTTGGCTTAGCCTTTTAGGTTCGTAAGCCATTCACATTTTAATATCTTCATAATCATTGGGATTTGTGACAGTTGATAATTCTACTGCGATTTCCTCAAAAGGAGAAATTATAAAAGGGTTTGGCAGTTTTGGAGTTGTGAATAGTTCTTTGGATTATGCACTTGGGGAACACCATCCTCATGCTAGTGACTTGTCTTCAGAGACTTCTTTACCGAAATTATGGCTTTTCTCTTTGTAATTTAGACACATCTCAAGGTGGAGGTTATTTTAATTAATTCAGAAATCATAAATGAAATGAAAACAGGTAGCCAGAGGGACTTACAATTTGATAGTGGGTTGGACAAAATTATGCCCTTCTTATATTTGGGCTCAGTGACTGACGTGTGACAAGTAATGAGTTAGGGGTTTGGTTTATCAGGTAGATAAGATGTGTTGTCATCCAATGGATAAATATCATTTGAAACGATTTATGTATGTTGTTTGGATAGTATTAAGCGTTTTTTTCATCGTATAATCATACTTATGCAACGTCAATGACTATCAGCAAATTTCACTGCTGATATCTGGTTTATCTGTTGAAATTTGCAGGCTTGCCATTTGTTAAACTTTTTATCGAAGGAATTACTGGGAGACTTTGAGGCTTGCGCAGAGCAGTTTCTTCCTGTAACTTCTTCATGTCGTTCTTATAACTCTTTTAGGAAAAGATATCTTGGTTTTATCACTGATCTTTCTTATTTCAATTTCCAGGCACTTTTTAAACTTGTCGTTATCACAGTACTCGTAATTGCAGAATCTGCTGATAATTGTATTAAGACGGTACTTACTATGCCACATATTCTTTATATCTGATTTCCTTTGATTGTTTGTACTCTGATATGAACTGTTGTACATGATTCCATGTTAAGATGTTGCGTAACTGCAAAGTTGCTCGTGCACTCCCTCGAATAGCAGATTGTGCAAAAAATGACAAAAGTGCAGCACTGCGTGCAAGGTTTGTATTTTGTCTTACTGATAGAGAAAAACATGTTAGAAATTAGTTTGAGCTCAATAGATCACGATCTTTCTCTTCTGCAGGTGTTGTGATTATGCTCTTTTGGTCCTAGAACACTGGCCTGACGAACCTGAAATACAGCGATCAGCTGATCTTTATGAAGATTTAATCAGACGTTGTGTGGGTGATGCCGTGAGTGAGGTATCCATAAAATTCTTCTGTTTCTGAAGCAAAGAGCCTTAGAAGCAATCAAAGAAAGGGACCGTGGGGATGCCACTTTGTTTTCTTGATTAAAATATGCATTAGCCAAAGAAAAATAGAGGAATGTGTGCATCTTTCATAGATATTTGCATCCTCAGTAAACGAATCCTGTTCACAGTAAAACTTGCTTCAAATAGTGGAGAAAAAGAATTTTGGAGATTTGCTCTAAGCAGTTCAAGATATCAGACTTTGCCTATACATTTGATTGAATACTTTGGTTGAATTGTGATGCAGTTAAGAAAAATGGCTCACTAAACTACCCGCCTTTAATTTTGTCGTGAAGTTGCGGTCATTCGATGCGATGCTCACACAATTTTCATTTTGGGTCATTCTAAAACAGCCTCACTGTATTGATAACATAGCAAGAAGGCTGCATGCATCCAACCCTTTTCACCTTGCTAATCACAGGAGCCCTTGATACATTGTTGTTTTTGGTTGAATACTTATCCTTTTAATTTTAGGTTTACGGAACAATAAGAGTAGCCTGCTTTGCTGATAAGACCAGCCTGCTTTATCTGTAGCTTTGTCTGTGTGTAACCACTTATTGAATAAAAACACTCATCTGTGGGAGTTGATCTAAAGCAAATTATGTTATATCATACTACTTCCAAAAAATAAGTGAAGGACATCAAACACCTATTAATGGACTAAGAGGGGGTTGAAAGTAATATTAGTGCTTTCTTCGCCTTAAAGACTACTTTTTCTCACTCTTTATGATCCGCTGTGTTAAAAGTTGATGGCCTCTTTGTCGTGAACTCGTTAATGTGCACGACTGTCTCGCCATTTTCAACACATCTGTCTGCAATGATCTTGATTACTTATCCCAAATTATCTGAAATTTATTCTCATGTTTATGTTTTGGTTAACTGTAATATAACTAAACTCATTCTGACAGGTACGAACCACTGCCAGGGCGTGCTACAGAATGTTTGCAAAAACATGGCCGGAACGTGCTCGGCGTTTGTTTCAATCATTTGATCCCGTTATACAAAGGGTATAACTCTCTTTCTAAAAAGTTACTTGCTGGAATTTGAATCAATTTTGAATGCTAAAGGCTTTCATTCTGGTATTTATGGCTAGTGAAAGTTGGTGTCTTATCTGCAGATAATAAATGAGGAAGATGGCGGGCTACACAGAAGACATGCTTCACCTTCTGTTCGTGAAAGAAATATCTCATTAATGCCTCAGTCATCTGCTTCTTCAAATCTGCCTGGATATGGAACTTCTGCTATTGTTGCCATGGACAAGAGTGCAACTTTATCTTCGAGGGCTTCAGTTTCCTCAGGGATGATGGTATCTCAATCAAAATCTCTTGATAAAGGACATGATCGTAGCTTGGAAAGTGTTTTGAGCTCCAGCAAAGAGAAGGTTTCTGCGATTGAGAACTTGCTTAGAGGTCTAGATATGTCTTCAAAACACAATTCATCAATGAAATCATCTAGCCTTGATCTAGGTATGCATACCTTCCCAATTTGCTTCTCGTCTGGAGAAATTGTTGTATTTACATTTTGTATTATAATTGTTGTGTCTATATTATGTTCTTGCCTAGAAAATTTTCTTAATTTTCCCACAATCCTAGTGCAGGAGTTGACCCTCCATCTTCTCGTGATCCTCCATTTCCTTTTGCTGTTCCTGCTTCAAATCAAGTCACAAATTTATCCCTGGACTCAAAACTGTCAGCAGTTACTGAAAATAGCCATCGAAATGGCAGCCTGGCTTTTTCTGACATGTTTTCTCGGAAACAGGCGTCTAAAGATGTTACTAAGTCCTCATATCGTAGTGGTCTCGGAAATGAGCCACTGTCAGCATTATCAGCATACTCGGCCAAAAGAACATCTGAAAGAGGACAAGAAAGGAGTTTGATTGAAGAGCTAAGTGATATTAGGGATGCGAGAAGACACATGAATTCACACACAGAGAGGCAGTTCTTAGACACACCATATAGAGATTCAAATTTTAGGGATTCACAGGCAAGTCATGTTCCAAATTTTCAGAGACCACTATCAAGAAAGAATGTTACTGGCAGAAGTATATCTTCGAACAGGAGAAGAAGTTTTGATGATAGCCATTTGCCTTTAGGGGAGGCACCGAGCTATACAGAAGGTCCATCATCTCTTCATGATGCTCTGAGTGAAGGTTTAAGCTCAACTTCTGATTGGTCAGCTAGAGTTGCTGCTTTTAACTACATTCGATCTCTTCTACAACAAGGTGGTGGTGGCATTCAGGAAGTTGTTCAAAGCTTTGAAAAGGTGATGAAACTCTTTTTTAAGCATTTGGATGATCCACATCATAAGGTTGCACAGGCAGCCCTTCAAACACTTGCTGATATAATCCCGTCTTGTCGAAAGCCCTTTGAGAGCTACATGGAAAGGATTTTGCCGCATGTGTTCTCTCGCTTAATTGATCCAAAGGAATTAGTTAGGCAGCCTTGCTCGACGACATTAGATATTGTGAGTAAAACCTATGGGGCAGATTCTCTGTTACCCGCTTTGCTTCGTTCACTGGATGAACAACGATCCCCTAAAGCGAAATTGGCAGTCATTGAATTTGCGATTGGTTCTTTTAACAAGCATTCAGCTACTCCTGAAGGTGCTGCTAATTATGGGATATTGAAGTTATGGCTTGCTAAGTTGACACCCTTGGTTCATGACAAAAATACAAAGCTGAAGGAAGCTTCTATCTCATGTTTTATATCGGTATACACACATTATGACCCCACAAATGTACTGAACTTTATCCTTTGCTTATCTGTTGAAGAACAAAATTCCTTGAGGCGAGCACTTAAGCAGTATACACCTCGTATAGAGGTGGATCTGATGAACTTTTTACAAAGCAAGAAGGACCGACAACGTTCTAAATCTACTTATGATCAATATGACATTGGCGGAACATCCTCCGAAGAGGGATATGCTGGATTGTCAAAGAAAAATCATTATTTCGGCAGATATTCCAGCAATTCTCTTGAGGGTGATGGGGGAAGGAAATGGAATTCAACTATGGAGCCTACGCAGGTCAATAACTGGAGCCATCAAGCTTCTGCTGATGAGACTCATGAGCAGCAATACGAGAACCTGGCTACTGCTTCCAGTAACGAGTATTTGAACTCAGGCATGAAAGATATGAATTTTTCTGGAAATCACGCTGATGAAATTCTAGCATCCTGTAACAGTCGAGTGGTTAGGGCTGACAATAGTGAAAATATGAGGGTTTTGTCTACTCCACATCTGGATACAAATGGACCCAAGAGTCCCGAAAATATTGGAGCAAATACAGATTTGCAGCTTGTAAATGGTGCCACGGATTATGAATACCTTGAATCCTCAAAACCTGGTTCCTTGACGGTCATGCCTGCTTCCGAAACTGGGCCAAGCATTCCTAAAATTCTGCACTTGGTGAGTTTCATGTTCCAGTTTTTGATAACTTTTACTAGCTGAAATGTTGTAGAACACAGAATTTTCGAGGGACAAAAGTCAAGGATAGTTTTGTGGGCTATTGTGGGAAAGGACCTTTTTTTTTGTTTCTGTGTCTTTTGGCATGAAGGCAAGGGAATAAAAAAGGGACGATCTTTTTGTCTATGCAACCTATTCAGTGGAACTTGACAGACAAGAATTCTTGTACACCTTTGATAGTTTGATGTACAATCCTCTCTGATTACCAGCTTTGTGGGTTAGTTTTCTTAACAGGGTTTTGTGATTGTTATTTGTCTTGCAGATTAGCAGTGGAAATGAAGGAAGCCCCACTGCTAGCAAGAATTCCGCACTTCATCAGTTAATTGAAGCATCTGTGTCTAATGATCCCGTAGTCTGGAGCAAGGTAAAAATATGTTTTTCATCACATCGCATATCAGTGTTAATGTTGAACATTAATCCAATTTTTTGCTATCTCTTGTCAAACTGTGGTTTCTAGTACTTCGGTAAAAATGGTATTGCAGCCTGTACTCATGTAATCTGATTGCTGTCAAAATTGAAGTAATTTGATTGTTGCTATACTGTTACCCTGTCAAAGAACGGCAAATAACAATCCTTGTTCGAGCCTGATCAAAGTCCATTTGCCTTTAAAAAGGAGAAAAAGTAGTACATTGATTATCCCCCAGGACTGGGGCGAAGTCAGCAATGGCATTTGATAAATCGGCCTTAGTTCTGTAACATTGGCAGCGTAATTGTTTTGGCTTGATAAAACTGATATACAGAGGCTCCAAGGCGTCTTGAATTTCGTTCACCCTCCACATTTTCCCCAACTTTCTTCGGGTAGACCTTGATAAAAAAAATGAGGGTGCTTCCGCTCCCCCCTGTGCTGTTCTTCCAATAGTGGGCGTATGTTGGTGTGCGTGTGAAGGGAAGAGGTACTTACAAAGTTGATTAATGCGTAGGGCTATTCATCGTAACACTAATGTGCAAAGAAACTTTGTTTGAGCTATACGTTGGTGTATGTTCCTGTGTAAGTGCTTGTTTTCTGGAGCATATTCGAGTACTTGAGTTTTATTTATAATATCAGTCCACTCTTGTATGAGTGGGCACTTTCTGTGCTGGCCTTTGAAAAATCATTTTTATAGAGAAAGAAACACGGAGTATGAGCTAAGGATTCTAAGGTCTTCTGACAATTAATGATTCGTCATTGCAGTACTTCAATCAGATCTTGACCACTGTCTTTGAGGTTCTTGATGATTCCGATTCTTCTGTTAGAGAACTTGCCTTGGTGCTGATTGCCGAAATGCTGAAAAATCAGGCAAGAATCTCATATTGCTTCTAGCTTGCTTAACTTATTTCGTTCCCTGAGAACTTGTGTACAATTACTTCCTGTTATTAGTTATTACCCACTTCTCTTCTGATCTATATTGGCTCTGTTTTTCTTCTCTTATAGAAAAGTTCTATCGAAGATTCTGTTGAAATTGTAATTGAAAAGCTGCTTCATGCCTCAAAGGATACTGTGCCAAAGGTATATTCACTATAATGTTGATCATATTTCTATAATTTCGCATTGATCTTATTCTGACAGTGATTTACATTTAGGTTGCGAGCGAAGCAGAAATCTGTTTGACGACATTGTTGGCTCATTATGATCCGTTTAGATGCTTGAGTGTAAGTTATTCTGTAATTAGTATTTCCCAACAAATTTAGGATGTTCTGTATGGTTCTCAATTTTCGATTGGATATTGCAGGTAATAGCTCCTCTTTTAGTAACAGACGACGAAAAGACTCTTGTCTCCTGCATCAATTGTCTGACAAAGGTCCGTTATTCTGTGCTACAGTGCAACCTGTTTCTGATGTCTGGACTTCATGCATGAACATAGAGGAATTCTACTAGAAGCTATTAGATTTTCCACCTGTTATATTGATCACTCCGATGGCCTCATTTCATCTAAAGCTGAGAAATTAGAATTTGGTCCGCTGGACTGTGGCGAAAAACTATCTGGTCTTCATTTTATGCTTGGCAATGGTAGTCATAATTTTTTTACAAGGAAAAATAAAAAACAATAATAGATATGATGAATTGATTACCTAAAACGTTTATAGAACTTTGGTGCGGGATTATTCAAAATGGAAAGTAGGAATGTTTAGTGTGGAACAGATGGGATATTGAATTTGAAGTAATAACATATTTTGGTCGACTAATTAGCTTCCACAGTACTGTATTGCAGCTTGTAGCATACAGGTTTTTGTTATCTATGAGAAGATTTGTCTACAACTGTGTAACATTTTCTATCTGTCTTTGTAGCTTGTGGGAAGGTTGACACCAGAGGAGTTGATGGCACAGTTGCCGTCATTCCTGCCAGCTCTGTTCGATGCATTTGGGAACCAAAGTGCTGATGTGCGCAAGGTAAATGATTATTTTCTTTTTTGGATATAGCATCTATTGTATGAGGGATATCTGGAAAGAATAGTGGGGAGGGAAAGCACGGGAGACGATTCCCCTTATCTGTGGGGTAAATT
>JAUEKU010121056.1:0-12617 GCA_032274805.1 Gypsophila paniculata
CATAGCTTCCTGTCAGACTCGCTGGCCTGCATCATTTCAATCCTGGTGACTGTTGAATAATAAACAGCTGTGCCATCTTCTTGGTTGGAGAGAGTCTCTTCTAGCTCCTTGACCTTGTCCTGTAGCGCAAAGCATTCCTGCTGACGCTCCTCCAGCAGAACCACAGATCGAGAAGCATCAGCCACCGCCTGAACAACCTTGTTCTGTTCTTGCTTCAATGCTTCTTGCGCCTCAGCCAGCGCCTTCTTCAATGATGCATTCAGGTTGGCTTCAACAACAACCTTGTCCTCAGCAGCCGCCAGCCTACCCTTCAGGGATGTCAGACCATACCCCAGTCCTGACATCGCCTCCAGAGTCTGTATTCATAAAGGTGTAAGGTACAATAGTGGAAATGCTAGAATTTGTACTAGGAGTTGTGTATGGTTTACATACCAGGAAAGCTGAATGGGCACCTTTCTCTGCGAGACTGATCAAATCTTGATCAGCAAACGCAGGAGTTGCTGTTGTACCAAAAAACTCTATAAATTCCTTCCCCATGTCAGACGGCATTGAAGGGAAATCTTTCTCAGAAAAATCTATCTCTGCGCCAATTTTTCTTTTCTTGGATGGTGTGCTGGAAATTTTCTTCAGAACTTCTTGAATATTTTCTTGTGCAACAGTCTTTGTTTCAACAGGAATAGGTACCTCCTCAGGACCCGGAATTGCATCATCAACTACCCTTGTCTTTCCTTTCTTGACTGCGACAGGGAGAACAAGCTTCGATTTTCCACTCTTGAAGGCCTCAAGCTTGGCCTTCAAATCAGCAGTACCTCCTCTGCCACGAGTCTTCGGGCCCATTCCTGAAAGGTATAAATCAAATTATAGATGCATACACAGGAATGCCAAAGACAAAGCTGTGATATTGTTACCTCTCAAGGAAGCCGGCAGTTCCATCTTCAAAGGTTTGGGTTCGGACTTGGCAAGGCTTGGGAAGGAAAGGACGTTGTTGCCTGCAGTCCAGGTCCTTTGCTCGATGGGAATCTTGAGGAAGGCTTCAATCCTGGCCCAGGATTCATCAGAATCCACCGGCTCCCATTCCGGCACTGCATAAGAACGAATTAATCGCCAGAATCATCAAGACAGGTAAGTAACTCTTTTAAAATTTAATTCTTACCAGTAGAATTTAGCTTGCAAGGGATAAACTCTCCCTCGGCTCCCAATGAACTCTTTTAACAACTCGCCCACGAACGGTCATCCCCGGTATCAAGCTTCTCAACCAGATGAGTTTGGCCACTCCTGATTCGGAAAGAGATACGTCCTCTGCCCTTGGTTCTAACTGAGTACACATTCTTTAAATCATCAACGGTAAGATTGACACCATTCTCTCGGCCTAGGCGTGTTACTGCCGACAGAAGCTTCCAAACCGATGGCATGACCTGACATGGTGAAACCTTTAAAGCTTGAAGAAGTCCAGAGTACAAAGGAGAGCTGGGAATTTCGAACCTAGCCCTAAAAGCAACCTCGAAGAAGCAGAACCACCCAGGTGATGACCATGAGGGGGTGATGAAAGTTTGAGAAGGAACGAATACTTCAGCGGATTCAGGAATACTCCCTTCATTCTTGAGGAAATTGACAATTGATTCATTGAGTGTATTGCATAAATCATCCTTTGCTTCGAAGAAGGAATGATTGATGAAAGTAGAACCATCATGAACATATTCGTCTATATCGACATTCACAGGATTAATATCTGTTGCCATTATCGAGAAAGGTTTTACGGTAATTTTGCAAGGAAGGATTTCAAAGAGGAAATAAAGCAGAAAAAGAGGGCGGCGGATTTCTAGGGAGGTAAAAGCGAAAAGTTTTTAGGGTTAAAAATAAGTTACCCTAGGTAACTCGCTTTATATAGCAAGTCTTCTCACCATTTGAATTTTGAAAGATTTTGAAGTTCACAAAGTCAGCTTTAATTAATGCAATACAAGTTGATTCGACTCCCATCACTTCAAGTCAGGCAAGTGGATGAATTTGTTTCAGGTTGTGGTTGTTTCCTCTCAAATAAGTCTCATTTGTGAACAAACAAGGGGCAATTGTTGGGCCCCAAAATATTGGTCTGGTTTACTAAGTAAATATGGGCCATATCAGTTCCTATGCAATTGGGCCGAATACACACAAATAGATTGAGCTGAAGAACAAGTCATCTTTGACCAGTAATTCCCCTGAAAGATAGCAGCAACTGTCCTGTATCGGCTCCTAAAGTTTAGGCCATTACTGGAAAAGTGGGGAGTTACCCTCACTATCTCCTAGAAAGGTGCAACATCCTCAACAAGAAGAGGAACTGCCCCCTAGAAGCGAGGAACGACTACAATGAGAGGACAACTATAAAAGCAAGAGAAGAGATCAAAGAGAGGGGGTTACACAACAATTTACTCATTCATACTTATCATCAATTACATTCAACAATTATATTTTTCATATAATATCTTTGTCATTCATACACTTTGTACTCGATTACACAATTATAGTGAAGCAATCCTGGCTTGGCGCCCGCAGTTTTCCCTCCATTCCTGAAGGGTTTCTGCGTCATCATTCTTGTGTCGCTTATTCTTGTTCGTTTGATTTCTCTTTTGCTTATTTTTCATTGACAAATCTTTACTAATTGATCCACCTCTCACATATTTGACACCCTACAAAAATTTACCAAAACATACCCCTAAACTCTATTGCTTAACTTCAAACGTCACCTAATCTCATTTAAACATTAACCCTTCATTAATTACTTTGACTTTGCTTGACTATTTGACTTTGTTTGACTATTTGACTTTGTTTGACTATTTTGACATCAGCATATTTAACTTCACATCAAATTTTAACAAATAAACCAAATCCTTTATATGCTTCTTCAAGCTAATTAAACCTTCTTTGCTATCTTTAGAGCTTGAAACTCCGTCTTCTTCATTTGCTTGCCTTAACTTGATATTTTTAGTAAATTCAATATGCTCACTAGTCAACCATGTAACAAAATAGTCAAGCAAAGTCAAGTAATTAACGGAGGGTTAATGTTTAAATGAGATTAGGTCACGTTTGGAGTTAAGTAATAGAGTTTAGGGGTATACGTGGGAATTTAAAACACGAAGGGGTATACGTGGGAAAAACCTAAAATACAGGGGTACACATGGGAAAAACCCTTTATTTTTTTGATATTTCGAATATTTTGTATTTTTTTTAATTAATCTCAGAGTGTTAGATTTTAGGTTATTTTATCAATACTGTAATTACTGCTATTTTCATTTTTTTATGTCATGGTAGTCTGATCTTTGTAGAGCTGGACATCTCTTTCTTTGAAAACCGTATATCGTATATACGGTTTCCGTGTATACGGTTAAACAGTATATACGGAAACCGTATATGCGGTTAAACCGTATCAGTATCTGTTTCCAAAAAAAATCGTATTTTGAAAACCGTATACCCGTTACGGTTTTGAAAACCGTATCGGGTATACGGTTTTGCTCACCCCTACAGTCCACTGGCGATCTCGAGAGCACATCGCCTGATGCAGTGGCGGTTTGTCGACCAAGTCTCGTGACACTTCAAAACGACTTATAACTTAAGTTGGCGATCACGAAAATATTCACAATAATTCAAGAGTCGAAAGCAAAAGAATTCTTTTATTATATTGAAAATTGAAATTACAAAATTTTATTTTCTAAATAATATTTCTAAATATTACAATGACTATTCTTCTTCTTCTTCTTCTTCTTCTTCTTCTTCTTCTTCTTCTTCTTCTTCTTCTTCTTCTTTCCCCTTTCCCATGTCTTTGGCGTCCTTCTTGTTGACTAGCACAATCTTCGAGCTAAGGCGGACCGCCTTCGTCCTCGAAGTCGCCCCGTCCGACGCCTTCTGGATCTTCAATGACCTCGGCACAATGTCCATCCTCCGCTCCGTAGCTCCAAGACTGCTGAATATCGAGCCACCCGCGGGCTTCCGTATGCTTGGCGCATTCACGCTTGGTTCAATAAAATCAACCCGCAACCTTTTCATAGGAGTTGGAATCAAAGCAAGATTCGGGGATGGTTCCACCTTCTCTTTCTCACGTTGAAGCTCCCTATACCTTTGATCTATACCGACGGTCCATCTCTTGTATGCATTGGTCACACTGACTGATGCAACTCGTTCCGGTACAACCCATATAGCACGGTTTTGCCATCCAACCAACCACTCATCGATCAACCTGTTCGACAAGACAACTGGAGTCTGTGGAAGCGTATTCTGAGCCGGGATCTTCTGCAGAAAACCTATTTGCCTCCGGACACACAGAGGGTGAATCCAAATGCCTAGCTCCAACCCACACAGCATCAAACCCTTCGGAGCATTTAGGACATTACTACCCGTGAACTCTCTGATCGACCACTAGGGAACAGTCCAACGAACAGGTTGATCTCGCACAAACTCACGAAAGTAGCCAGCTGATCGACTACTATGGTGACGCTAAGGTGCTTTCCTAGAAGTTACACCAACTGGGGTGTATTTCATGTTCTTTGTTAACGGAAACAAAGCATACAGCCTCTCCATTAACCAAATCTGCAAAACCCTAGGGCAGCCCTTATAGTTGAAACAACGATTTTCAAACCGATCATCTAAGCCTATGATCGTCTCAGCCAAAACCAACGGGGCAGGATTATATCCTAACTCCATCTTCTCCACGACACCCACCAGCCTAGGGTCACCCAGTATACGGTCATCGATCGTCTCAACTAAACCGTACCTGTGGATCAAGCAGAAAAACAAAGCACACCTCCTCGCAGCCGGAGAAATTGTCTCATCATTACGATTCATGAACTTCTGGGCAAAACGAATCATATGAAGACGAGAATCGACAAAAATCTCGTCGACAGCATGTTGGCACATGCTTAGGAAATTTTTAACCTTAGTCTTATACCCCAACTCCGGCTTCAAGACCACGAGGGTAGGCCTGCGAACCCACCCCGTTGTAGCACAAACTGATTCCACTAAAGGACACACCTCTCCTCCAGGGAACCTAAAAACGTGGAAATTAGGGTCCCAGAAATTGAGGCATGCATCAAGAAAGTCAGCCTCTATCCTAAGCTGTCTCAACCCCACAAAAATCCCAGCACCCCCGTCATTCAAGGTCTTATCTCAACAAGAGACAAAGACTTTATCCAATCCCTCAAGAATGCATCAAACCGATCCATTATTATGAAAATTTTTGAAAACAATTTTTGGAAATTTTATAATTTTGAGAAATTTCTTTACTTATGCATAAGTGAAGAAGAAAAAGAATTGTGAATAAATCGCTCGTCCAACCCCCTCTATTTATATTAGAGACTATACGATTTTTGGAAAAAATCGCTTTTGGAAATTTTTCTTAAAACGCTATATTCCTCCTGTATTCCGAGTTTACCTTAAATCGGGATATTATCCGCCTTCCAAAAACCAACTTTCAAAAAATTTACTTAGCAAAAGTCAACTTTTCAAGAACGAGAAAGTCTTTTCTTACAATATCCACCCCACTTCAAGGATAATTCTAGCACCATAATCATTATCCAACCTCGGGTTTCGTATATTCGAAAATTTCAAAACGATCCCCAGCGGACTCCATTTTCTATCATTTCAAAATTCAAACACTATGTTCCCCAGCGGACTTCATTTTAAACATCCTTTTCCGCACAGATTCAAAACATTTTCCTCCCCAGCGAGACGCATTCAAATTATGAATTCCAAACCATCAATATTCAAACTTTCAATTTTCCATTATCAAATTTCAAGGTCAAGATCTTCTTTAAGATCATTTTCAAAGTATCAAGATCTTCTTTAAGATCATTTCAATGTCAAGATCTTCTTCAAGATCATTTTCAAGGTCAATTTTTCAAGGTCTTCTTCAAAAAGAATGTTCATCTTCAAGGTCAAGGTCAATTTTTCAACATAATTTAAAAGATCATTTTCAAGGTCAAGGTCAAGATCCTCTAAGGTCATCTTTCAAATTCAACTGTCAACTTTTCAAGATTTTTTTCAAGAACATTTCAAGGTCAAGGTCAATTTTTCAAGGTCTTCATCAAAAAGAAGGTCCATCTTTGGCGACAATTCAAAAACCGCCTTTTCAAACGGTTGACAAGTCTTCACACGCGGTCTAAGGGACCTAAAACGACCCTCCCGTCGACAAACCCAGCGATAGGTCCACGTCTTTCCCATGAGATACATGCTTCGCGCTGCGACAGTATCGAGACTGTAATGGTCCGGATACTGTCATAAGTTTGACTTTCGCTTTGTCCAAGCTCAGTTAAACTGGGGGCACTGTAGATACCTGTATCCGTACCCTCGAACAAAGCCCTGTGATGAAATGGACGCAAATGCGATTTAAAAAAATGATTATTTATCAAAGTTTGTCGAGCTCAAATTAATCCATTAAATGTGAAATAAAATTGGATTGATTGATTTTAATAGTTCATTCGACTAAAAAAACACAACTTTGACCCAAACTTCAAAACAAACCAAACAAACAACTCAACCTTAGCCCAAATCAGTCCCGGCCCAAGTCAAATCCAAAAGTCAAACCCAAGTCATGGGTCCGTACGCCGAAAATCGCAGAAAAGAAAAGTCCACTACCAGACTCCTCACTATATTTGCAAGAACAAAGACAAGGGGGTGGGAGATTTCATGAAGAGGTACAACCTGGAGAGCAAACATGTGCAAAACATGGATCCGTCGATGGCCCTACTTGCTTTGACTCATGGCCCACTAATAAGTAGGTTGATTAGAAATATGTCAATCGCAATGATAGAGGTGCGAGAAAGATGGACATGTATATCTCAGAGTAATGTAACACCCCATGAGGTTTAAAGGTGAAATGTCCCACATCGAGGAATTTAATAGGATTTGATATCTTTATAAGAGATTCAACCCACCTCCTTAGTAACAAAGCCTTATGCTTTTGGGCTTAAGTGATGCCAAAACGGGCCCAAAAGTGGCATTCCACTTTTAGGTGGGGTATGTTACGACCATGGTGAGTCGGGTTGTTATACGTAAGACGTTCAAGGTCAAGGTCGAGGCAAGTCGACCTAAAGCTGAACCATAAGCTGCGAATAACGACATGGAATTGAGAGACTCCCGCCATAGGCGAGTTAGAAAAGAAAAGAACTTCAAACCGAAGTTGACTTACAATAACTACACCCCGCTAAACTGTCCAAAAGCGGAGGTGTTCGAGATGATGAAGGATAGCGATTATAACAACTTGACCCACCACGGTCGTAACACATCCCATCTAAAGATGAAATGCCCACTTTTGAGCCCGTTTTGTCCTTACTTAAGCCCAAAAGCACAAGACCTTGTTACTAAGGTGGTGGCTTGAATCTCTTATAAATATATCAAATTCTCTTAAATCCCCCTATGTGGGTCCTTTAACCTCTTAATCACATGGGGTGTACGATAAATCAACCGGACACACGATATAGGAGTGCAAAAATCAGAAGGATGACATTGAGAATCTTATCTGGAGGCAGCGGCGGAGCTTGGTGGGTGCACCACGGTGCACGAGCTCCCACTGCTGTCGTGGGAATAAATAAAGCGTAAGTAGATTTACAGTCATTAACAATTCGTGGCATAGTTGGCAATTCATTACAACTAATATACTTGAGGTGGGGTGTTCGAATCCCATGAGAGTATATTTTTTCTTGGTAAGTATGTTTGTTATCAATTAATTTGGGTCTAGCCCATTATGTGTCTATCCGGAGCCATTTAATCATTCTATTAGTTATATATTTTTCTTTATATTTTATAACGATTTCCAATTGTTTTCCTTATTTTTCTTTTCTTTTACTATTTAAGTTTAATTTATTATCGAAATAAAATACCCCTCTTCTTTTGATTTCTTCCCACTTCTAAGAAAACAAAGAGATTACATTTTTAAAGCTTATAATAAGAATGATATACCCAAAATTAAAATTGACTTTCAAAAGTCTCATGTCAAATTGCTGACAATCATAGTCACGATATCGAAAAGAAAAATATCAATCACATGATTCTGCCTTATCATAATTTGATTTAAAAAGTTTTAAATTAATTATGAAAATATGACTCGAATATAAGAAACTTACAATTTTTTACTTTCTTCTACTAATATTTGTACTAAAATTAAATTTGACAAAGAATTACCAAAAAACATAGAACACCTTGTACAAAGTATTAATTTTAACAATGTATCATATACTTGTGTGATATTTCTCATTAAAAAAAATCGATGTCAATACGTTTCTCGAGTGCACCCACACCATTGAAATCCTGGGTACGCCACTGGACGTACTGATCGTGCATCATATATTTCATAATATTCCCGCATCTTTCTAAAAATAAGAGTAATGACAAGTACAATAAGGTACAAATTGATTTAGTAATTAAGAAAATTATTAAGGTATACTAATGAAAATGAAATAATATTTTCGATAAAATATTGACAAATTTCATGCAAGTGCACATAAAATAGTAGCTGAACATAAATAAAGTACTCCATATAAACCAAGTATTGAAACAACCTTATACAGAACATTTTTTAAATAATAAATCAATGAGAGATTATATTTGATGTTATTAAGGGTCGAAAAGTGGATTTCAATAGTTGATGAATTTGCTGATAATAGATCAGCAATTGAAATTATCAATGTACGTTAATGCATTGCACACCATATCTAACAAATTAAATAATGATTTTTTTTATTACGTGTCCAGTTGACACACGTTAAGAATCAGACATGGAAATATTGAGGTAGATTATTCCCTTGAAAATCACAAAACTCAATAAATACCTCACTTTTTTATGAGAATCTTCTCTAATATTTTCATTTTCGAATTCTAAACATGTATTCAGTGGACACATGAAGTTGATAATACATTCAATTTATATATGTAATTGAACATGATTTTCTTGCAAATATATCTGGACGTAATTGTGCACTATGTGAGCCATTAAATTTTGTGCGGATTCAAGCATGTTGTGCACTATTTCAACAAAATCGTTAATATTTCAATAATACAACATTTATACTTCCTCCCCGATATTTGGTCTATTAACAACCACCAGTAAATTAGTGGTGAGTAAATTGAGTTTTTGATCGAAGTTCTAACTTTGGTCGAATATTTGGTTTAAGTCTTTTAAATCGAATCTAACTCGGTATTTTTCAAATGTTAGTAAAATGACTTTTCAAATTTTGATTCTCCATTTTTACTTGTTATCAATTTTTCTTGTTGAATTACAGGTTCACACATATATATTTTTTTTGAGTTGACAAATTTCGCATAGACTTGTATTCCTCATTGTACTTTTTTAGTATGTAAACTTTGAAAAAATATGCATACACGATAAAGATCATAAGTAATAAGTAAGAAGTAATGTAAGTTCATTTTACTCTTTACATGAAACTTTAATTCATTTCTTCATTTTTTGTGTGTAAACAATTTTAAATTCACTATTGATTTTAGTTTTTCACAACCCGTATCTATTTCAGTTTTATAATTGGATAACTGAGTTTGGAACCTAGGTTCAAATATCCGAATTTACGTTAATTTACACATGTTTTAAAAGAAAATAACATCAATTAAATAAAAGAATGTTAACTTTTGATTTAGTTTGTTACATTATTATACAGTTTACCTTATACCTACCGATTACCACCTACCACAGCACAAAATGTTTTGATGTGCCAGTTGTGTTTAGCCTTCTCAAAACTGGCCCGACCCAATATGCCTGATTGTGAATTTGACAGAAGTGAATAAACCAAAAGGCAATTTGAACCCAAACTGACCCAAACCCGACTCAAACTTAGCTAAACCCGATATTATCCTAGCTCAAAATTACTCGATCCTAATTGACCTGACTCAATATAACCCAAAATGATCAAAATAATTCGATTTATATGATCTGTATTCAAAATAACTCGATAACATAAATTTGAATCAATATCCAAATTAATCCAACCAATCCGACCCGATGAATCGACACTACTCTTAAACAATTCATATAATCCGTTCACTAGTGGCACATTTTTTTTTTTTTTTTGGCACTAGGACAATACAACGGAGGAATATTGTCACTTAATACCTCGATCTTGACCACTAAGGTAAAACATCTTCGATACTAATGATACACTTATGACTTGTGAGTTGGGTAGTGGTTCGTACGACTCTTATCAGTATATCAGAAAAACAAGGACCTATGGACACCAAAGTCCCAAACCTCTCATACGTTCCTCTAACAGCCACGTGTTCTATTTCCACCACCGCCACCACCAAACTCAAAACTTTCAAAATGCCTCTTTACATGGACATGATACTCGTACATCATCACTCACTCACACAATCACACCCACTTAATTCTCACCCCAAATTAAATTAAATTAAATTAAATAACAAATAAAATAAAAATATCGAAATTTATTCCGGTTAAAATATAGAGAAGAGAAGGAATTCATATAAACGGTACGTATCGCGCCGTACCATATATTCTCATATATCGTATCCTTATCGATTCCGACATGGACACAGCTTCAGCAACAGCAACGTCGCAGTTCATATGCTGCAACTCTCAGAAACTTCTTCGTCCGACGTACAATTTCGCGAATTTCAACGGAGTTTGCCGACGAAAGAGTAGTTGTAAATTTAGTCGGAGAAATGTAGTTTACGCCGTCGCTACGCCGCCGAAGATTGCTGACTCTTCGAATTCTCCGGCGAATTTGAAGGCTTCTGTTAATGGACGTGCATCTTCTCCTCCTAAATTATCGACTGTAAGACGGTCTTTCACGATGAATTGTGAAATATCATTTTTATTTTATGGCTAACTGCCTATTTAATATGCGTTCGTTTATTGTCGGTCTTGCACTTTGAAAGTGAAAGTGAAAGTCACAACATGTTGATTATGTTTGTTGTTGTTGTTGTTGTTGAATTTTGTGATTGATGTTGTGTTGTGTTGTTGAGCTTTTGAACGTGGTGAATTATGCTTAATTTTACGTAGAAAGCGAGGTTTATCGGCCTTTTTTTGCAGAAATTTATGTGCTGCTGATTTGTTGAATGTGGTGAATGATGTGAATTGTGAATGATGCGAGTAAAATTGATGTTGTGCAGAGAGTAAGTTCGTTCGTGTTTTCGCTAATATTAAGAGAGATTCGGTATATTTCAGTTTGATTGTGTTGCTGTTGAGAGTAGGTTTATTCTGCTGTCATTTACGAATTCATTTGTTGTATGTTGATTTGATCGCGTTGTTATATGTGGTGATTTTGGTGAACGATGCGTGTAATTTGATGTTGCTGTTGAATGTGGTGAATGATTGAGCAAATTGATGTTGTATAGCGAGCAAGTTTGTTCGTTTGGTTATTTTAATGTGAATATGTTGTTGTATGTGGTGATTCTGGTGAATGATGCAAATACATTAGTGCTGTGCAACCGGAAGTTCATTCCTATTTCAGCTGAAATTTACGAGTTCATTTGGTTATGTTGATTTGAATATGTTGTTGAATGTGGTGAATGGTACGAGTAAAATGTTGCTGTGCAAACAGATAGTTATTTGTGTTTTCGCTGATAGATACAAGTTCATTCGGTCTATGTTGATTTAATTATGCTGTTGAATGTGTTGAGTGATGCGAGTAAATTGATGCTGTGCAGAGAGTTGGGGAAATGTCGGATGAAATAAAGAGAGTGAGGGCGCAAATGGAGGAGAATGAAGACTTGGCTATACTTATGAGAGGGCTGAGAGGGCAAAATTTGTCCGATTCTCAGTTCGCAGCTGATGATGTGCAACTTCGGTTGGTGGAGGTTTGTTGATTTTCCTATTTTAATTCAGCAATTGAACTGATTGAGTTTGATTAATTTGAAGTAGAAAAAAGTGCGGTTCAAATAGTTGGTCTTCTCGGTAACATGCTAATGTATGATGACAATCAGCTAATAACATATTCTATTATGTTATCAGTATAAACAAGGCGTCGAAGAATAAGGGGGTTTTAAAGTATGAATTGGCCTTCTTGATTAAGTGCAATTCAATAGTAAAATAAAGCGCGGTTGATTAGTTTACCTTCTTGATTAACGTTCTAATTATGAATCATGTTGAGCGGCACATAGCAATGATGAATTGATTTTTGCGGACAAGATTTCGACTAATTTTGTATTTTGATAGTGAAGAGGCCCACTTGGAACTAGGGGGTACATACACTTCTTTATCGTTATTTGATTGCTTGACCCATGTGGAATGTGCCATTGTCGGTTTGGCAACCATTTGTGATCATTTTTGTGTTATCCTTTAGGTGGATGAAAGCAGCGAGTTTCTGCCATTGGTATATGATCCTGCGATCATATCTGCATATTGGGGTAAACGTCCTCGTGCTGTTGCAACAAGGATCATACAGTTGCTTTCTGTTGCCGGAGGGTTTCTCTCTCATCTTTTATGGGATGTGGCTAACAAAAAAGTCAAAGAGGTAGCGACAAGTTTCTACCACTTGATATCTTCCTATATGTTATCGTTCACCATGGAGTCAAAGAATCACAAAGTAACAATGGTTTAGCATTGAATACTATGAAATAAAACAAAATGGTCCAGGAAAGTGTTTGTACTTCTTATATTGTGGATTGGTTTAATTTAATAGTGA
>JAUEKU010121167.1:0-12617 GCA_032274805.1 Gypsophila paniculata
CACTATTATAAAATTTGAGGAAAACTAGAATTCATTTAATTGGGGAGGGGAAACTTTACTTATGGGAATTGAACCCTCAACCACTTGCATAATAAACAATTCACTCTACCATTATGCCAACATTTTTACAATGATACAGTAGAGAATATAAAATTTATCACTTTAAGAAATTATGTGGGTGCCAAGGAACCCATGGAACCCATTATGGATCCGCCCATGGTTACGATCAAGCAATACATCATGAACAATACAGTCTTAAGACCTTAGACCTCTGCCAATCTGCCATGAAAAACCGTCTAACTGATGCCAGTGACTTATATCTAACCAACTCATGGGCTATCAATCCTATCATATTTCTATTAGACTCGTCTTACACTATAAAACGGTTTCATAATAGAGCGGCTGTAACACTCCCAAGGCTGAAGGCCCAAACAGTAGTCTTTATGTCCACCTTCCAGTTAAGGTTTTGGCAATTGGGCCTGATACAGACCTGATTCCCATCCTATGAATTATTTTGGGCCTTGGCCCAAAATGTAAATTTCATCCATGCGTTAGATCACAAAACTAATTTACTAACGAGGCATCTCAACCACATCACATAATTAATCAACAGCCCATATACTTGTATAGTTGTATGTATGAGACGTTCTCCAATAAGATTATCGGGTTTGGATTGAGGTTTAATTATCCATTTATATAAATAGGTCGACACGAATACGACACGAGATTTGATTGGGCCAGATTAGGTTTGAGCTCTTTAAATAAGAACAAAACACGAATAACCTATTTACAAAATTAACTCTACATTATTGTATTCTACTATCACATAAATTAAAGTTAGATATTCCAAAATTGACATGATACGAACACGCAACACGAACCCAACACAAAATTAATGGGTTCGCGTTGAGATTTGATAATTCATTTATATAATTGGGTTAACACTAACACGACATAAGACTTAATTGGGTTGAATTCGGGTTCAAGGGTTAGAACCCATTTACATGTGACACGACCACACACAATAAAATCTTATCTGTTTGTGAGGTGTACCCTTAGCCTTATAACGTGTTTGACTCTCTTTTTTATATATGAGTTTGGGTTGAGGCTTAATAATCCATTCATGTAATTGGGTAAACAGGCATAACAAGAAACTTAATTGGTTTGGTTTGGTTTGGGTTTAACAATTAACGACCCGTTTCATGTGACACGAAAACAAACCCAACAAATAATTTGTGTGATAGGTCGTCTACCCTTAGCCTAACGTGTTTGATCCCCCCCTCTTATATATCAATTTTGAACTTCATATGTAGGAACGTATGAGTTTCTTTACACTCAATTTCATAGAAAACTAATGTCATGTTCTTTTGGACATTTTCAACCTAAAGGAGTTGCATCGAAGTGAAGTGAACTAAATCAAACGAAATTGAAAAAGATAAGAATAAAATTGTATAGAAATTGAACTGAATGAATTTATCTAAATTGAATTGAAAAGAAATGGACATGTAAGCAATAGGATAGTCAACCTCTATAATCCGTACAAGACGAGGAAGATGCATGGTAATAGTCGAGAATGCTTCTCTAACTGCAATACAAAAGACAAACTCACATGTAGTTGAAAATGCATAGGTAATTAGGCCAAAAACCATTTTTTATTGGTGAATAATCGAAGTTATCAAATTGGTAATAACTAAACTCCGGATAAATGTTTGACCCTGTACAATACGTGAAATTAATATCTTCACGGCCGACATCTTGTATTTTTATAAAATTGTTTGAATATACTCCCTATTTGACCTTGTATAATTTAAAGGGCTTAATTAATGATTACTCTATTTTATTATGACTAGTTATATTTATGAAAATATATCCTAGAGTCCTAGATACACAATGGACGAAGTGGGCGTAGTACGTTATTGTACACAATATTTATGAAAGTTGTTGACAAATCTGAACTTTAAATTAGTTGTGGTGTATAAGTTTTTAATACCTAAAACTTTCTCATGTAAATGCTAAACTGAAATAATGTACATGCTCATTCATTCGATTGACTTCATCATTATTGATATACTCTCATGTTTCATCATTCCATAAATATATTTTAAATCTCATGAGAAAATTGCACTAACAAAGTAACATTATTTTGACATAAGTTAAACAAATATTGTCCTTATAATTGTACTTGCTCCATTTGTAATTTTCTTATGAGTTATGACTCTCTACAAAGTCTACAACCTAATTTCTGGTTTGCTAAGACTAAATACTACACACGTACACGACGGTCGATGTATGTAGACCATTCCACTAACTACTAAACTCTACCCGCCTAAAATTCTTTGAAATTCAACTTAATTTCATACAATCTTCTCATTCTTACATATATGCATGTCATATTTCCTTCCTATATATATATCACATCTACAAACACTTCTCTTAATTACACTCAAACATTGCACAATAAACTTCATAAATACATTATTATAATCAATACATTCTCCAATTTAATTATACAATAAGTAATTAGCTAATTAATGAATATCAACATGAATACTCTTACATTGTTCATTGTTTCCACCATAATAATGGCTCTATTTTTCCCTCATTACTCATCCCAAGTCGAACAAGACAACTCGATCAATAACCCTCACGAATCCCAAGAATTACGAGTCAACAGGGATTCTTCGTATAGAGGGTCGAGTCATTTCTTAGGCCACCACCATAAGAAACATTATCCACATGATTCCCATGTCGAGGGACGACCGAGAGATCAAATGACATGTGACAAGTTCCCTAGGGTTTGTCATGTTAAGAACAGCCCTGGTCACGATTGTTGCAAAAAGAAATGTGTCGATACGAAGAAGGACAACCTTAATTGTGGGATGTGTGGGTTGAAATGTAGGTACCCTGAGATTTGTTGCAATGGAAGGTGCATCAATCCTATGCATAACAAGAAGAATTGTGGAGAGTGCCATAACAAGTGCAATAAAGGT
Source organism: Gypsophila paniculata (assembly GCA_032274805.1). Classification (NCBI taxonomy): domain Eukaryota; kingdom Viridiplantae; phylum Streptophyta; class Magnoliopsida; order Caryophyllales; family Caryophyllaceae; genus Gypsophila; species Gypsophila paniculata. The sequence continues at coordinate 2,991 of JAUEKU010121167.1, forward strand.
AGCCTTTGCTACTATGGAATGTGCAACTATGCCTAAAATTATTTGACTACAAATACTATGAAATGAGATGTTCTCGGACAAATTTAAATTTTTTTTAGTACCGTCGTCAAGTTAAAAATAATGGTGAAGATTTTGATTGCATGTGAGAGCGTGAAACAGAATTTGTACACAGCTTGATCATGACGCTCTCTTATTCATTATTTACAGCTTTATTTTTATTTTTTTCCGTTCATGCATTTACAAATTGTTTATTCTTAAACAATCACATTTTTTGTACCTTATTTAACGTAAGACGTATAATAAAGAGGATAATCTTTTCTAGTTCATCGTTGTATTGAATTCCATATCAGCTTTCTACATAATGTATTACATCATGCCCATAATTAATGTATTTGTGATATTTGTATTACTACGTAGAATCTACAATTTTAATGTGTTTGTTCTATTGTTAATTAATGACATGAAAAGAGGTGAATTGTTGAAATTATATTCACTTAAAGCATATACTCAGTAACAATCGATATATTCATTGTACATATATATAGGCAATTCGAAAAAAATTTAATCTAAAAAAAAAAAAAATCATTCTGATCACGACTTACATGGAATGTACTAGCTAGAAACTTATTACGTAAGTGGCATGTGATAGTTTATGTTACAAGTTAACGACAATAACAAAAGAATAAATAAGACAAGCAATGAAAGTCAAAATAAATATTCCGTATTTATTAAAGATGGTTCGTTCTCACTGTACTTTTAAGACCTACGTCCAACTTCTCTTATTAATACTTCATAATTATTCTTATTATATAATACTATGATTGTTAGAATAACGAAACTATTACTCCGCGTATCTCTGATTTTACACTAACCAAATCAATGTAACATCTAACACTCCAAATGAAAACCAAAGGTACTAGTATAAAATATGCTAAATCGTGAATATTCTAGACCACACCAATGCAAAAGAAAGAGCTAGAGAGCCTTTTTTTTCCCAAAAAGTACTGCATCCGAAAAACATTAGCAACCACCTACAGGCTACAGTACGTAGTAAACCCTTATTAACCTTATATATTAGCGTTCAATTATTTATTCTCTAATCAATTAGCCTTATACATAGAGTGATTCGATAATAATGTAGCGTACATATACATATGAGATTTATGAATTATACTAGTGGAATTATGTAATTTACATTATTATGAAGTATTTATATAACCAGATATCTTTTCGACAATGATTTATGGCTAAACCCAATGGAAAACTGTTGGAATACAAAAGTTAGTTAGAATTAGTTGGGCCGGTTTGTTAGAATTAGTTGGGCTTTGTTAGGAGTTAGTTATGTCTTTTTCTATATATAGCATTGTATAATCTCAATACAAACAAACCAATCAATTCAATTTTTTCCCAATTATTCAATCATGATGTTTCCTCTAAATTCTCTCTTTAATTCTCTCGTTTGATTACCAACAAAAACTATAAGTAAAGCGTGTTAATCTTAAAATTTTACAAAGGTGTTATAAACTTTGATCTGGATTATCTCTATCTCCTCGAAATTAAAATGAAATATTATATTGGTAGTACAATGGAAATACTTCTCGCTTGTTATTTCGTTTAAGAGATTAATTTGGGTGTACATGTTTAGAAAGGCTACTGTTAAATTTGAACGGGCCTAGCCATACCCGAAGTGGTAGAGTGTGTCCAACTCGAAAGTACCATGGAACCAACCTTTCCTAAAACCAATTGGTCATAGGTGGGAGGCCCATAGTCTTTATACGGTACACAACTCTTTAGTACACCACCGATGTGGGACAACACATGTGGAGTCGTCTTATATTCTCACACAGGAGACTTATTGAGAATGCCTGAACGAATAGCCCACTACCAGGGCCTAGCCATACTCGAAGTGGTAGAGTGTGTCCAACTCGAAAGTACTATGGAAAACCAACCTTTCCTAAAACCAATTGGCCATAGGTGGGAGACCCATAGTCTTTATATAGTACACAACTCTTTAGTACACCACCGAGGTGGGACAACACATGTGGAGTCGTCTTATATTCTGATCAGCTACGTATACTTTTATCTATTTATTTTATGATTTGATTGAGCTAAATTCAAACGTGATAGATACACTATTGGTTTGTATCGTCCCTGCATTTATTTAGATATTTTGACATAATACAAAGATTTATATGGTCCAAAAATTTCGTGCTCAAGGCATTGATAGTGGTAGGGTAATTGACATCAGAAATAGTACTAAAATTATTTCTCTAGTAGCATCCATTGAATTATGGCTTTTGTTAGCAAACTGCGTCATTTGGATGTGAATTGAAAGAGATGGATGTTTATGATGTGCATTTGATTCATTATTTATTTGGTGGGTAATGTTTGTTTGTTTTTGGTCCTTGCATATTATATTTATCTTTTTCAACGAGGTCGAGTACGTAGGGTTCATAATGACGAAAGCAGAAATTGTTGTAGATTTAAAACGATAAGTTTTTGAATCAAAGGAGCAAAAAGATAATAAGGAGGGTATAATTGTGGCAAAATTATTTGTCGTAATTTTAGTTATGTGTGAACTGTGAACATGATTTAGTCAAAGTTTAGGGTATGAAAAGGTATCTGATCACATAAATAAATTTTATTTGTAGTAATTTTTAGTTGACATGTGTAGCTAGGGTTTATTCAAAGTCGAATTAATTAACAAGAGAGGACAATTTTATTTCTCATCAATAAATCATATTATTCAGCTGCATGCTAAAATTGAAGTATGAAATAAAGAGTACGGAGGATATATTAGTTTGGTGAGTTAAGCATTGTAAGGGACACATTCACGCATCATGTAGGACAAAGTATTGGTAGAGGGGTTGTGATGTTTACATTTGCATGACTTTATATCAAAGTAATGCATAGCAATAATAGTGACTATATGGACAAACAAAGTGAAGTGGTTTCACATGAGTGTTATTTATATTAAGTATGTACGTATGTATGACCTAAAAACATATAATTTCGCATGTTAGCTTTGTCATTTTTTTATAGATATCTCGGTTTAATGGATAGGATAAACATATACGATATACCCATAGTATTTTGGTGATTGACAATTTTCAACTTTTATTTGATTGAATTGTCATCGACACTTATATTATAACCAAAAAATTTACGATGTATTTTACCGCTTTGTAGGTTATCGAGACTATAAATCTATTTTATAACAATCTAACCATTAGACAATGAATGGTTTGGCTAAAATCGATTTAACCACAAGTCCACAATTTTAGCATGCACAAATACAAATTTGTTGAGTAGTTTGCAATAATATAAAGCTTCAAAATTGTTTACTAAATTACTCTATATTTTATTTGTTTCGATCATTTGTTTTATTTCATTCTGATAGATAGACCAAGAAAATCTCATAAATAAAAACACATATATGCATTTAGTATTACGTACCTAATACTTTATTAAATATCATCCATTTATTGTATATGTATTTCACAATTTTATAGTATGTATTATGAAATGAAATTTTAAGAGACCTAGTATTTAAATTCTACGAAAAATAAAAGAAAAAAAAATTAAAGGCAACCATTTAATAATCGAACAAATGACAGAAGCTTAAGTTTTGAACAACTCATACTATTGAACAATAGTTACAATCATAACTCCTACATCAATAATGATTACAGAATATTAATTGAAGTTGTTAGATAGTAGAAGTAATAAAGTATCATTAAACATGCATGACCATTGAAACGTAATTCATTCGCTTGACGTCTTTTATAACCCATGTAATATCAACGGCAACTCCTTACGTAATCTATTTTACAGCCTTCATAAGCACTTCATGATCACCTATAGTGAGTATGAATTTATCAATAGAATTTTTTTAAAAACAAATGTTTAAAACTAAACAAAATTACAGATTTGAGGTTTTTCTCAATTAACTATTTTACAACAAATGTGTCCACGTGGGATTGCGATGAACTCAACGGTCGGACTAAAGTCACTAGTTGATTGATCGACCAATAATTAACGTTCTAAAAAAATAGATAGTCGCTTGGTGACCCAGTTATTATAACCAAACTGGTAAGCTAGTCGTTGAGCAACCCAATAACCAAGCCTAGCTATCGATGATTATGTCAAAAACCAAACCCAAACCCCTGATCCAAACTTAATTTTTAAGGCTAATTTCATATTTCTAACTCAAATCCTACCTCAGATCAACTACAACCACATTTATAACAAAACTTTGTTCCTTTAGATTAAAATGAACTGAACTGTACTATGCTTGAATAAATTTATCAAAATAAAGCTAAAACTAACCAAACTAAGTCGAATTAAACTAAACTGAACGAAATTGAATTAAAAAAAAAAAGATATTAGGAAAGAAAAAAATCCACCAAAAATATCAAAAAAAACAGCTTAAAAAGACAAAAGTACACAGAAGCCCATACCTAAACATAAGAAAAGTCCCGATATTCTTTCTCTCCCCTCACAACACTCTTTGTCTTACTCCTCACCCTCTTCTTTGATCTCTCCAACCGTTTTCCTCATTTTTCAATTTTTTTTTTTATGTGATATTTCATGCGAATAATTCCAACTATTCAATGTCCTTCTCAAAATAAATTATAACTATTTTTTACGAGTCGTTTCTAAAGTGATTTTTTTAGTACCTAATGTGCTAAGGATCTTAAAACATTTTCACTAGTTTGAACGATCTTTTGGGAAATTTTGAGCAATTTTAACATTCGTTAAAAATGACAATAGTTTATTTTGAAAATACTATTTAATAGTTGGGTTTATTTTGAGAATAATTAAAGTTGGTATTATTTTGAGAAGATCATGTATAGTTGAGATTATTCTTGTGAAATCTTTCTTTTTTTATTGTGATGCCGTTTCACACCCGTAAAAATCAACTCCCTCCCATCTAAACATTATAAAAAATTATAAAAATTTGATTTTTTTATTGTAGTCATGAAATAAATCAAACAAGAAGTCACATACCTATATTTTAATTTCCTGATTAAATAACATTAAAGATTCTCTAAATCGATAAATAGTGTCAAAGGATCTCACCGAAAAAATGGATTGGATTGGAGGAAATACTATTTTTCAAACAAAAGAAATGTAACTATCACGTAACCACTTTCATATATGAATCACACTATTGTTACTAGACGGAAAAAAAGATTATACAATCGGTTGTACAACAACCATCATTGATTTTTTTAGCATTTTAATACTCCCTCCATTTCACGCATTTAGCCTCACTTCCCTTTTTCGGCAATTTCACTCATATGTTCCCATTACCAAATTCATCTACTTTTACCATTTAAAATTACCAAAATAACCCTACTTTTTCACATTTTTTTCATACATACAACTTACATATTATTAAAAAGAAAAAATTTGTATCACTCCCTTATAAATACACCTTTTTCTAAAATTACTCCCTTATATAATTTTTTTTAAAATTACTCCCACACTTTTATTGAAAATTGCACCTAAAGTCCATTTTCGTTCCAAGAAAAGTGCAATATTTCTTCCTATTCGACCAAGAAACATGTTCAAATGGGCCAAAATATTTCACTTTTGTTTGACCAAAAATGAACTTTGAGAGTAATTTTAAATCAAAAGTGTCTTAAAATGAAGTAATTTAAAAAAAAAATATAAGGAAATAATTTTAGAAAAGTGTATTTATAAGGGAGTAATTATAAATTTTTCCTACTAAAAAAGACTATTACACCCTCACTTTTTCCCACTTTTAATCATTTTCTTTAATCTTGTGTGATAGTCCAATGGGGCCTTATGAGTGAAATGAAATGAGTAATATTTTTGAACATTTTGTAAAAGCTTATAAATCTAGCTCAAAAAATTTATAATAATGCTCCTAAATTTTATAATATTGCTCAAAAAAGTGAAATATGTCGAGACGCCGTCTCACGAGGCCACGAGAAAAAATTTGTATTTTTTTTTTATATTATTATTTTTTCAAACACCCGCCATTGTCGACGTGTCACATTTCTTCACCTCATACATTCTCTCTCCTCTCCCTCTAACAACTTTCTCTCTCTAAAAAAAATCTTACACCGTCGTCAATGGCGGACACTCATCTCACCTCCGCCGTGGGCGCGGTGGTGCCGACGACGAAGGCGGACACTCCGGCGACACCGGCGGCGGAGGACGGCGGAGAAGACACGGCGGCGGAGGAGTACAAGTGTCCGATATGCATGCAGATGATAAAGGACGCGTTTTTAACAGCGTGTGGACACAGTTATTGTTACATTTGTATCGTAACTCACTTGCGTTGTAAACATGATTGTCCTTCTTGTGGACGTTTTCTCTCTCCTCACCTCATTTTCCCTAATTTCGCGCTCGATAAGGTTGTTCCTATAGTTTCGCTTGTTGTTTTGATGTTTTCGTACGATGAGACCGTTTCATATTGTGAGACCGAAACAAAATCTATTGAACAAGAAATCGAATTTTTGTTGTTTTTAATTTTACTGTGCTAAAAAAAAAAAAAAAAGTTTACCGGAATGCATGTTGAATCGATCCATGTTGTGCTGGAATTTTGATCGTGTTTGTTAATGTTTTGATGTTTATCATGTTTTAGTTCTATAATTTAACTTTATTTGTTGTGTTTTTTTTTTCAGCTGTGTTCCGCTTTACTATAATGCATGTTGAATTGATCGGTATTGTGCTGGAATTTGTTGATCAGCAATGTCGTAAACTCGTAGTTTCGTGAATTATTGAATAGTATGATGTCGAAGGATGATTTTCGTGCTCAATTTGTTGTTCATTTGGTTGTGATGTGAGATTTTTTGTGTATTGTGTGTATCGTGTCATAGTTTGTGAAGATTTGGCTGAGATTGAGTTGAAATCATGTCGAAATTTAAAATATTGATGGTGAATTTAGGCGGATGTTTTGGATTTTTGAAAGAGTGATCACAGTTTGTGTTTGTGTTTGGATTGCATGTCGTATAAATTGACAAGTATCTCGCTCAACTTGTAAAGAAATGCGTTGAGCTGAATTGTGAAGATTCAGCTGAGATTGAGTTGAATTTATGTCGAAAGTAGGAAATATTGATGGTGAATATATGCGATGTTGGAATTCATGAACGAGTGATCGCAGATTGTGGTTATATTTGGATTGCGTGTTTTATAAATCGACAAATGTCTTGCTGAGATACTAAAGAAACACCTGTTAGTGAGTTTGTGAATGGTTAGAAACTTAGAATTTGTGTACGTAGAAATTCAGGATATTTTTTGCTGATGAATGGAGATGATCTCCAATATTGGTTTGATTTCACTTTCACGAGAATCAGTACGAAATAAATAGTGTGAGTCTCACTTGCCTATATGAGATGAGCTTTAACATCTGGCTTTAGTAGATACGACGGATGCAGCAACTGTCCTATCTAATGCTGTGGCTACGAGCAAAAAATAAATTACAAAATGTTAGAACGCCAAATATCATTGCTTAACACTATAGGAAGAGCTAAAGTATATCTTCATCGTCGTGTTTCATGTTCTCATAATCAAGAGTTAAAACAAGTATTAAAGGTTTTAACTTATAAATGTCTCTCTAAACTACCCTGCAGTAGAGGGTGGCTTACGTGAGCATCGTTGCAAATCTTGCAATGTCGTATTGGCTTGTAGGTCCATTGATGAGTTCTGTGAGAGAAGGAACGACTTGTAGATTAAATGTGATCGTTGGCTAAATTTTGTGCTGGTCAGTACGGCCAGCGATTAAAGTACTTGACATCCTATTTATTTGGCCTTGCAACATATATATGTTTTCTGCCTAGTTGCTAAACCAATGTGTGTCGTTGCAGTTGTTGAAGAAGATGTCTGATCGTCAATTCATACAAAGTGCCTCCTCAACTGAACAACTTCGTCGAGCACTGCAAAAGGTTGGTTGACTCCAGCTAAAACAATAATTTAAATTTTGGAATCTTTAAGCTGAACTTTGATCTGTTCCACGCATACTACATCTGCATGTTACGGCCAAACAGACCTTAACCAGTGAAGAACCGTCACCTTTATACATGCACACGTGGATGTGGTTGACTGTTCCTTTTGATGCTGTTTTCTTCAAATGACGGTGTAATATAAGAACCTGGTTAAGATAAATTGGTTTACATTGAAAGTAAATGAACTTAATGCTAATTCGGCAACTTTGTTATCTGTTGACTGAGAGAAATCGGAATGTGATTTACGCATATAATTTTCCTATTACAACATGTGTCAAATCATGTGAAAGTCAAATGCTTTTCTGGCTATTATTTATCTTAGATTCTTAGTGATTTCGAGAATCACTTCTGTGGGTTTGAGAATCAGTTCTTGTTTCCTTAAACATTTTACATAACTTGTAGACAGGGTTGTGACATGTCTATAAAGGAGCTGGACAGTATGCTGACTCTACTTGCTGAAAAGAAAAGAAAAATGGAGCAAGAGGAAGCTGAAACAAATTTGCAGATTCTTCTCGAGTTTTTGGTATATCTAAAGAAAAGGAAGCTTGAAGAGCTAAGTGAGGTTTGTTGCATTGAATTAATATTTGTGCTGTTACTCATTATTATATTTGTCCCACTTCTGAAATAGAGCCGACTATTTGGAGGATCACCTGCGCTCTTACCGCAATTAGATCTAAGTTGATCTTGATCAATGGATTATCGACACCTTTTTAGAGCAGTTGTAAAGGTTTCATTATTCAGCTGTTTAAAGCATGTTTCTGCAACCAACTCTTGTGTGATAATCCATTCAATTTGTCGTTGTCTTTCAATGGGTTAAATTTTGGCTGCACTCTTAGAATGACTTGCAGAAGTTACGCGACTACGAATTAATTAATATAGGTAATCAGTTGCAAATCGTTTCTTCTGAAAGTCGGGGTATTGATGTTGTTGTTTTGTAATTGTAGGTGCAAAATGATCTTCAATACATCAAAGAGGATTTACAAGTTATTGAGAAATGCAGAACAGACTTGTCCAATAATATAAAATACAGACCTAATGTGAGAGTAAAAATGATAAATGATGACTTAACTACGATTGATGTGTGTCCATCAGTATCTGGGGCTGCAACAGATGACTGTGGTACACAAGACCCAGTAACCTCTGGCAGTAGAAAAAGTAGAGAGAGTTATCGCCTCGATGCTCCTTTGTGGTCTCAGGAAGTCAGAGATTCGGATGCTGTTGCTTGTCCAGAATATCAATATCCATGTCCATCTGAAAGAATTATAGCAAGGAAAAGGCAGCTCCAAGCACAGGTTTGTAATCGTGAAAAATGTAAGTTTCGGTACCACGGTGCTTGCAAGATGTATGCAAGCGATTGTTTATATTATCCGCACTTAGCTCGGGAGACATCTGACACTTGATGTATTATGGTTTGTCCTTCCTGTTCCCCGGTTTATCTTCCTTAAGTCACTACAATCAATTTAAGTCTATAATCTGAATCCTTATAATTGAACTCTTGAAGTATAGGTAATGAAATTTTTTAAGCTTCCTTTTTTGTATATAAGTTTTGCATTAGACCTTCACCTAACATCACTTTAATTTACTTTCAACAGTTCGCTGATCTTCAAGAATATTACCTAAGAAAAAGGCGCAACTGGGCCAAAAACTC
>JAUEKU010121278.1:0-12615 GCA_032274805.1 Gypsophila paniculata
ATTACATACATCATAACACAACAATACTTATATTTTAATTTAACATCAAAATTCATTATACAAAGTACAAAAAAAAATTACATATATCGTAACACAATATTAAAATGCTAAAATAAACAAATTTAAGTTTGTTTGTCAATTAATTTTGAAGGAAGGTTAGGGCTTTAAATAGGCAATAAAGGTTCTCTAATTGTGCTCAAACTCTTCAATATACATAATTTTATCTCCTAATAACACTAAGTTTTATAATCAATCATATACTATTTTATATTTATCACTTAAAATTAGATTTATCTCCTAATAACATTAAGTTTTATGATCAATCATATACTATTTATAATTATCACTTAAAATTAGAGTTTCGTAAAACTTGGACTCTCTCACGTCGCTCGAAAAGTTCCTCTTTTATTAATATATATTGATTGATTGATTGATTGATAGACCCGAAGAGCTGACTTGACATTCACTCACCCGAAATACAGACCCGAAACTCGAATTGACTCGATATGAAATAAATGACCTAAAATTGACTTGATACAAAGTTAGTCCAAATATCTTAAAATCACGTAAAACTAACTATTTTGACGTCACTTAATGGATTATATATGTGATAAATAACAATATTTCATAAAAAGTTACCAAATACCAATTTATTGACTAAATTTGTATAATTTAATCAGAAAGTGACCCGACTCGAGCTGAGCCGACCGGACCTGAATTGACCCAAACCTAAAATGACCCAATAATAGCAAACCCAAAACAGACCCGAGACTCAAAATGACCCGACCTGACGACCTAAACCGATATATTTGCTAGACCCAAAATTACCCGACCCAAATCCGAACCAATTAACCCGTTTGACAGGTCTAGATAGAATGGAAAAAATGGTGTAGGTTAGAGTAAATGTGGTGTAGAAACCAACATCACTCTATAAAAGTCGGGGATTATTTAGAGACTAAAAACCTTAGAATATGTGATATCCAACAGTAACAATTTCAATCCTAGACTAGTGAGCGAGTAATTATCAAACAAATTCAATGACATCAAATACTCCAACCTTTGGATATCCTATTCTCAAGAGGGAGACAATTATTAATCTTGCTCCATCAAAATAAAATCTCATTTGAAAGTTTTGAATTTATGGGAGGTTGTTGAGAGTGATTTCAGCCTTAATCTTCTTCCAGATATTTGAAATTTGAACCAAATAAAAAAGTTTGAGGAAGAAAAGGCAAAGAAACCAAAATTAAAGCCCTCTTTTGCCTTCGTTCCGCAACATTCGATGAAATTTTTCCATGTATAATGGCTTGTGAATCACTCAGAGAAGCATGTGAGGTGTAAAAACAAGAGTCTGAAGGCAATGAGCAAACAAAATTAATGTAAAGCTTGAATCTCAAGAGGGAGTTTGAGACACAAAGTATGAAAAAATCGGAAACAATTAAAGAATATGTGAGTAAACTGATGGCTATTGTTAATGAAATTAAGCTATTTGATGAAAGTTTCCGAAATGAAAGAGTGATCGATGAAATTAGTCACTATTTCGAACATCTATGAGTAAAAAATCTCATCACTTGAAGACTCAAAAGATTTGTCCAAAATAACTCTAGTGGAGTTAGTTAATGCTCTTAGTGTCGTTGATCTAAGGAAATCAATGAGCGTTAAGAAAATGAAAAAGGTGAAATAGCATTTTTCATGAAAAAATAATTTTCAATTGAAAAGGTGAAGTCCACTGTAACCATTGTAAAAACTATGGTCATAATGAAGATGAATGTTGGCATAAAGGAAAACCTCAATGTCACAAGTGCAAAAAGTATTGTCATCTAGCAAAAGTGCTAGGTCGATGACAAGCCAAACATGGCACAAAATGTCCAAGAAGAAACTTTATTTTAGATAGTAAGATGCATTTCAGCTTTGGATAAAAGTCCTCCAAATGAATGGTGATGATTATGTGCATCAGAAAGTGAACAAGATTGTGATGAGAAGTGCCTCGCACAATGATGTGAAGTGATTCACAACTAGTCCAATGGAGAGATGTGCTCCATGAAAATCAAAAGAAATTTTGCAGCAAGGGGGTGTTGAAGTAATTGATGCTTCATTCAGAATAGATCATTATATTTAGTTGGCTACTAAGTGGCATATTATTAGAAATACGTGGGTATGTAGCTTGTTTGTTTAAGGATATGTGAAATTAAAATTTATGTTGATGTCATACATTACCTACTTAGTTTCTTAAGATTATGAAGTGTTTACATTTAGGTTTATATATTAGTCATATAGTACTTTGGTTTTAAGTAATGGTCCGGTTGGGACATAGACTTAGTTTTTCAAATTTACAATTGGTGCAAATCACATGTTTGGCAAAAAAAAAAAAAAAAAAAAAAAACCAAAAAAAAAAAAAAAATAGATTTAAAGTTAGACAAAATCCAAGTGAATTTAAACAAAGGTTAATCTATATGACCAAATGACACCCAACAGCATGTAATTCTCAAATCTCTTACATTATCTTTCTTCCTCTTTCTTTCTCAAATTTCTATTTTACTTTTCCTATTTTCAAATCAAGAATTTGAAATAAAATTTGGTTTCTCAAATGCCTTCTAAGTGAAATTAGAAATTCATTAAGGTTGACACAAAGTGTTTCTTTATTAGTCTAGTCAGAGCTCTGAGTGGTTAGTAAAATAGAGAGAAAGAAGAGAAGTTTGTTTATGGTATCATAACTTATTGAGCAAGGAAGGTTGACACAATTATCACATTCACTTAGTAGCCAGGTTTGATTTGAAGTTGGGTGACATAAAAAATTGCTGAGAAAAGTGTCGATGAGAGAACCGGAAAAAAAAAATGACGAATGACACGATTGTGATATAGAGATAAGAGCTCTATCAAGTTTTGTGGAGAAAAAAATGCTTTATTGTGGCGTGTGGACATAAGTGCTTCACAAGAAATAGGTTGGTGACATGCGCATAAAAAAATGTGTGACGAGAAGTGCTTTACTATCAATTAAGTGGAGAAAAGAGCTCCAAAATGTAGTGCGTTGGTAAGGATGTACATCAACAAGAAGGTGACGAGAAGGGCGTCATATTGTACAATGAAGAGAAAAGGCTTTACATGTAGTTGAGTGGAATTGTTCAATGCCCTATAATAGATCATCCATGAAATATGAAAATGTCGGAGTTTGTAACTTCTACAAATTTTGGATTAAAAAGGTCTGGTGGAGTTAGTACTCCAAAATTAGTGTGATAGTAAATTAGCAGGCACTTCAAAAACTTTATAAACACGCGTCACAATCTAGTTAATACATGTAGTTAAATGCAACATTCTATTTTCCCTTTTCTTTTAAATTTTAATTCCCTTACATATTCTACAAGAGGGTGATGTAGGAGTGATAACAAGCCAAGCCTAAACATACCGTTGCTAAGCTAGTGGCCGTGAAGCAAGACTCGAGCTGATCTCGAGTTTACCCAAGCTTGAAACAAATCATGCTTACTATCAAGCTTGCGAGTTTTAGTTCAAACTCGATGAACCAAAATCGAATTTATTTCGAGCCTATATGTAACTATAAAATTTCATTTTTATCTTTTGTATTTCCATTAATATGGGTCGACGGTTATATATAAAAAAAAATATGGCAAATCAATAAGACAACTGTGAATGTGTGATACAAAGATATTATTACGATGAAATATTTTAATAAAATAAGAGTTTATCTTATAATAATCACACAAGTTTAAACCGCTTAAAGCTTCTCGAGCCAAGCCAGCATTAACTTGGCTTGACTCGTAATACTCTTGAGCTTAGCTCACATAGGCCAAGTTTTGACCGAGCCGAGCTTGGGATGCTCGCGAGCTGTATCGTCTCATTATCACCCTCAGGAGTGACAGTCTAGACGTGGCAAAACTAACCTGACCCGAATGACACGGCCCAAATAACTCGACCCGAACCCGACCTGAAGACCTATGTTTGACCCGTAACCCGAATTGACCCGTCCTAATCAGAAGTGACCCGTCCTAATCCCAAGTGACCCGATTATTAATTACAGCCTACGATCTGTTATCTCTAAAAAAGTTGAAAACAAAAAACCTAAAAATTACCCCAATCTGAATTGACCTGACCCGACCCAAATTTGACCTAATTCATACTGACCCGAAAATAATCCGACCAGAACCCGACCCGGTTGACCCGTTTGCCAAGTCTAGATGATACTAGTTTACTTTTCTTTTATTTTTTTCATTTGGTGACGTATTTGGTTCAAACAATGATATCAATTTGAAATCAGGAACTAAACTATGGCTGTATTAGGTTAGAATTTTATTCCTAATACCATATTTTGGTTTAAGTATCAGAATCAAGAATCACATATTGATGTATTTGGAACTTATTTAATATTTTATTTATTTATTTAACTTTATTTTCTTTAATTTTTTTTCTTTTAAATCATAATTGTTTTTTGGTTATTTATGCTGCTGAGTTTTTTATGTCTCACTGTTTTTGTTATCAGAATCGTGTAGAAACATTAGAAAAATCTATTCTACCAAAATTACAGAACTTGAACGCATATTTTAAATAGAAAATTCAAAATCAAAATTAAAAGACGGTTTCAAAAAATAAGCAATATCGTTTAAGATATTGTCTAAAATGATATAAAACTAATGATAGATTTAATCCGACTAAAGGATCATAAATTTTATATTAAATAATTTGGTAAGCTGTAAATGTGGAAGCGTACTGAATCCATGAAGAAAGTTCGGCGTGAACCTTTTGATGGGATGATTTTCGTGATTAGGTTTTCTAGTAGACACACATATAAACGATAATAGATGTGTTTTGGTTAATTTCTGAATGAATAATAATGTACAAGGGGATGTGCCATTTATATAGCTACAATTAGGAGTTTATAAATCTAACCTAGCCTCCATACAAGAATTGCAAGTAAACTATATTTACTTTCCTAAATTAAAGAGAATAAAATCTTGAGAATATGTACAAGATCGAGATAGATTATAGATTATCTTTGATATGGCCCCGCAAGATGGACGTCGGTATCGAAAGACCAATCTTGGATATGAGTAGTGCAAATCGTGCTTTGGGGAGGGGCTTTATTAGAGCATCGACAATTTGATCATTGCCCGAAATATGTTGAACACGGAGGACTCCTTTTTGGACTTGTTCTCTGACAAAATGAAAGGCAAAAGCAAGGTGCTTCATGCGAGAGTGAAGTTGGGAGAGTAATGAGTGGCGCTAAGGTTGTCGCAGTAGATGATGGGAGGACATGGCGCAAGAAATCCTACTTCATCTAGGAGTGCGTGGATCCATAGGACTTCAGCTAAGGTATCAACGACGATGTGAAATTTTGCCTCAGTGGAAGAACGAGCTAGAGCACGTTGCTTTCGTGAGGACCAAGAGATAAGGTTTCGTCCCATGTAAACAATGTATCATCTGCTAAAGGTGTAATCATCTTTATCTCCCGCCTAGTCTGCGTCAAAGAAGGCATGAAGGTTGTGAGGTGAGTGGCGTTGGAGATGAATGCCAGCTCGGAGGGTGCCGTTAAGATAACGAAAAAGGTGTTTGACTGCAGCCCAGTGGGATTCGGTTGGGCCTGCATATACTAAGCTAATTTGTTGATAGAGTATACGATGTCAGGTCGGGTGAGGGTCAGATACTGAAGACTACCAATGGTAGCTCTGTAGTCGATGGTAGTGGTTAACGGCTTGCCAATGGTGCACGTAGATGGGGTTGGTGGCCATGGGTGTCGCACAAGGTTTGGATTCCAACATATTAAGTTTGCTGAGAATGTCGTGTGTGTACTTTTTTGGTTGAGGCTGAGACCGGTGGGAGTGGGTGTTACTTCGATGCCAAGAAAAAGAGAACGAGAACCAAGGACTTTAACTCTGAATCGGGAGGCGATGTGGAAGATAAAGTTGTCTATTGTGGTAGGGTATGTGCCTGTTACAATTATATCGCCGACTTAAACAAGCACAAAGAGGTGTTGGTCGTTGGTGTTATAGAACAAAAGAGATGGGTCGACTTTGGAATGGGTGAAGCCACGAGATGTAAGGTGATTTTTTAGTTCCGTATACCAGGCACGTGGTGCTTGCTTAAGACCATAGAGGGAGCGTTGGAGAACACATATGTGGTCAGGGTTGGTTAGGTCAGTGAACCCAGGTGGTTGTGTCATGTAGACGGTGTCAGTTTGGTGACCTTGAAGAAACGCATTATTAATGTCACGGAGTTGCCAAACTCTGGTTACAGCTATAGATAGAATGAGGCGGATTGTGGTTAGTTTTAAAACCGGGCTAAAGATCTCAGAGTAGTCCAATCCTGGTCATTGGTGAAAGCCTTTTGCAGCTTAAATGTGTTGGACAATATCAGATCATAGTTGTAACTATGTTTTGGTATATGGTGCGTGGGACGAGAGTCCATGTCTAGTAGAGCAACTATTTCTTTTTCCATGGCGGTTTTCCAGTGAGGAGAAGCAACTGCTTGTTTCGTGGTAACGGGTATGTCAGCTGGGTGTGTGAGTTTGGCGGCCGTGGCGTATTGTGGATTTGGTTTTCGTATATTGTGATCAAGCCGAGTCTCAATGGTGCGAGTTGGGGGTGGTGGCTTGGATTATCGTGGGGGAGGTGATGAGGGATTAGGTGGGGGCAATACCTGCGTGGGGGGATGGGACGATGGCGATGAAGGGTTTGCCGAAGAAGGACGGGCAGGTGGGACGGTGGGGTGGTGGGGTATAGTGGGAAAGGTCTGGTAGAACCAGGTTGAAGCGGGGAAGGGGGAGGGGCGTGGGAGATGGAGTGAGAGAAGAGTAGGGAAATGTGGTGGGTATGAATCGAACGTGTCGGGATGTGTAAATTTTATGAGATGTGGGGTCGAGGCAGTGGTAGGCGCTTTGTGTTGGAGAGTATCCCACAAAGATGCATGGTTTAGAACGAGTTTCCAATTTGTAAGAGTGTATGGACGTAGCCACGGGTAGCATAGATAGCCAAATGGTTTTAATTTTTGTATAATTTGGTTCAATATTGAATAGCATAGAGTATGGTGATTGATTTGCCATGGCTGGGGTAGGCAAGTGATTAATTAGGTAGGAGGCGGTTGTGAAGGCATGTGTCCAAAGTGTGAGGGGGAGGTTGGCGTGGTGTAGGAGGGCGAGTCCGGTTTCAACTATGTGACGGTGTCGGCGTTTAGCATAGGCATTTTGCTCAGGTACATGAGGGGGAGAGGTAAGGTGTTCTATACCAAGTTTTGTAGGTCTATGTTGAGTTTGATATACTCTCCATCGTTGTTAGAAAACATTGTTTTTATGGTTTTGTTAAAGTATTTTTCTACAAGAGTGCAGAAGTGAAAGATTGTTATTGTTGTGTCTGATTTTCGTTTTAAGGGATAGAGCCACATATATTTGGTGTAGTGGTCTACAAAGAGTATGTAATATTTGTAGTTATCATAAGAGTAGACAGGAGAAGTCCAAACATCTGTAAAGATTACATCTAAAGGTGCATGAGATTGAATGGTGGATTTTGAAAAAGCTAATTTGTGACTTTTATTAATATGGCAAGCATTAGAATCATGAAATGATGATATTCCTAAATTGAATTTATTATTAAGTAAACTAATAATAGATGGTGATGGATGTCCAAGGGTGTGGTGTCACTCGTGTTTTGGTAGAACCGCGCCGTGGCATATTAGTGGTGGAGGGCGACATTCATATACTCCGTCTTTAAGTTGTCCTTAGAAGATAGTTTTGTGCGTTAGAGGTGTCCTTTAAGAAAAACGAGGTGTTAGTGAAGATGGCATAAGCATTGTTATTATTACATAACTTAGAGATGGAAATAATATTGCGAGAAATAGAGGGTACATGGAGTTCATGTTGAAAGAGAAGACGGGTGGTCGAGGTTTGTATAGTGAACTTACCAATATTGGTTATAGGAAGAGATGAGTCATCACCAATAATAAGGTCATCGGAGGCAACGTAAGGTGAGTGGAACGACAAATTTTCAAGGTCATGAGTGACGGGGTTGATGGCGCCGGTGTCGAGAAGCTAGAAGTGGTTGTCAACGGTGCCAAAGGTGAGGTTGTGGGCTTGGGGAGGGCGGGAACCTTAGGTGTTATGTGTGGTTTGCGCGTGGTTATTGGAAGGTGAGGGGAAGGTTCCTTGACGGTAGAGCTTAGTGAACTGAGAGCATTGGGAGACGACAAGGCCTACATCTCGACAGTATTGGCAGCGGCCTTTGAATGGGTTTGCGGTGCAAGCACTTGTGGTTTGTGTGTGGTGATTGTTGGAGACGCCGCGGTTATGGTTATAGTGAGGGCGAGAGGTTTGTGCTCCTGTGGTTATATGTGCCGAGGGAGGGAATGTGTTGGGGTTGTTTTTGGGTTTATGTGTGAGGTCAAATTGGAGTAACTTTTCATGGACGGCTTCGAAAGTGATGGTTGTATCATGGTGACGGATGACATCAATAAGTGGTTTATATATGTCGTAGTCAAGGCCATTAAATACCTTAGAGATAATATCTTCAGAGTCAACAAGTTTGCCCAAAAGGGACAGTTGGTCGCAGCAGCTTTTGATTTCTTGCATATATTCGGTGATAGTTTATGTTGTTTTGGTGATCGAGTCGAGGCGATCTTTGAGTAGTAAGATGTGCCCTCGGGAGGGATGCGCATAGGTGTTTACAAGTATAGTCCATGCGTCGTTGGAGGTTTTGGCATGAACGATGAGCGGCGCGATGAGGACCGAGAGGGTGCCGCGGATGGCACCAAGGACAAGCTGGTCCTGGCGTTTCCAAGTAAGGTGGGCGGGGTTGGGTTTTTCTTTTGGTGGGTCGACGGTTTTATTCGTTATGGTGGTCGGTGGTTCGGGGTGAGACCCGTCGATAAACCTGAGGAGATCGTAACCAAAAAGGAGAGAGGAGACTTGTGATTGCCATGTAAGTAGGTCATCGGGGTAAGCTTCTCGTAGTTGGTGAGGTTGACGGGAATAAAGGGTGCGGTGGGTTAAGTGTGTTGGCCATGGGTGGCGTGGGGTCGGTAATGGTGGTGAGAAGAGACTTGTGATTGCCATGTAAGTAGGTCATCGGAGTAAGCTTCTCGTAGTTGGTGAGGTTGACGGGAATGAAGGGTGCGGTGGGTTAAGTGTGTTGGCCATGGTGTTGGCCATGGGTGGCGTGGGGTCGTTAATGGTGGTGTATTTGTGGCTTTTGGGTGGTTGTGTTGAGGGATAAGGGTTAGATCTTTTTAGCTCTTGTACCATATAAACGATTATAGAAGTGTTTTGTTTAATTTCTGAATGAATAATAATGTACAAGGGGAGGTGCTATTTAGATAGCTACAATTAAGAGTTTACAAATCTAACCTAGCCTCCATATAAGAATTGTATTGCAAGTAAACTATATTTACTTTCCTAAATTAAAGAGAATAAAATCTTGAGAATATGTACAAGATAGATATGGACTATGGAATATCTTTGATAACACATACCTTGTGGATCTCTCTATTGATGGGAGCCGGGGAAATTAGATTATTTTGTGCTACTAGGGACCATAACTCAATTGACTATATATAGCCTCCTTAGTCTAGCGCGATCATCATGTATTATAAAACCTAATAGGTCCCTACACTATTAGGTAGTCTGACCAATACATTTTAAGATGTGTGTCAACCCATATTTCATACATCGTAGTAGATGAACTCCAATAATCTTTAACGAAATCCTTCTAGACTTGCAAGGTTGAATGAGTTCAAGAATAAAGTCTGTGGAAGTATTAGGACAGTAAGGGTCTCTTCTTTTCACCTTATTTTTCCTTCACTTATCAAACACATAAGAAAACTTCAGAAAATGTCGAAAAATTTCAGATACTTATAAAATACTTCAGAAAACATCAGAAAAGTTCAGAAAATTTCAGGAAACTTAAGAAAATTGCAGGAAATTTCAAAAACTTAAGAAAACTCCATAAACTAAAGAACCCATGAAACAAAACATGAACCGGTGGAATTTCACCTTTAAATGGAGCCGGTCTACAGCTGCCTAAAAGAAAAACCGCCGGGAGGAAATTATTCTTATTGTTATTGTTATTGTTATTGTTATTGTTATTGTTATTATTATTGTTATCATTATCATTATCATTATCATTATCATTATCATTATCATTATTATTATTATTATTATTATTATTATTATTAGGTTTGCCAAGTCTAAGCTAGTTGTCACATAATTTTAGGATGGAATTTAAAATATGACACTCAATCGTGAGCATGAGCTAATAAATATTTTGATTACATTAATACTCTAACAACAATGTTGTTTGAATTCTACAGGTACTATCAGCTAATATTCCATAAGAGACACCGAGACCTAATAACTAAATCCTACTTACAACATGTATTAGATGAAGGCAAGGCAATCACAATAAGAAAAAGGCAAAGAAGATTGTTTACCAACATTAAAGAAGATGATAGAAGATCATACTTTAGTAAGACTTCATTATGGACCCATATAGAGTTTAAACACCCTGCAACATTTAACACATTAGGTATGAATACAACCAAGAAACAAGCTATCATCGATGACCTTCTTCGCTTCACCACTGCCAAAGATTACTATCGCAAAGTTGGCAAACCATGGAAGCGCGGTTATCTACTATTCGGACCTCCTGGGACTGGTAAATCTACTTTGATAGCGGCCATGGCTAATTTGTTGGAGTATGATATCTATGACCTCGAGTTAACTGCAGTTAAAGATAATACTCAATTGAGAAGGCTTTTGATCGAGACTTCTAGTAAGTCATTGATTGTGATCGAGGATATTGATTGTTCACTTGAGCTTACTGGTCAAAGGGTTACGAAAAAGAAGGGGGGCGAAGGTCGTGGTAGTTCTGATGAAGCTAATGAAGATGAGAAGTCTATTGAAAGTAAATTGAAGGAAAAAAGTGAGACTAAACAAAGTGAGGTTACTTTGTCAGGGTTACTTAATTTTATCGATGGGATATGGTCAGCTTGTGGGGAAGAAAAATTGATTATATTTACTACTAACTACATTGAGAAGCTTGATCCCGCCTTAATTAGAAGAGGTAGAATGGATATGCATATTGAATTATTGTATTGTTGTTACGAGTCATTTCAATTACTTGCTAAGAACTACTTAGACATTGAAAATCATCGATTGTTCGAGAGAATAAAGATTTTGTTGGACGAAACTAAGATGACTCCGGCCGATGTGGCTGAAAATTTGATGCCTAAGTCACTTGATTTAGATGTGGACGAAAGTTTGGAGAATTTGATCAATGCAATTGAAAAGGTGAAGGAAGAGGAAATGTTGAAGGCACAAGAGGAAGCAAAAGAGAAAGATAAGCTTGTAATGAAAAATGATGAAGATGAAAAGAAAGAGAACAAGATCAAAGATAAGGATGAAGTGGAGAAAAATGAAAAGGGAGAAGAAGAGAACAAATCATCTTCTATAGATGAGGAGAATAAGATTGAATAGCTAGCTAGTTGAGTTTTATAATTGGGGAATAATGTATATGAGGAAGTGAAGACTTTTTTTTTACATTTATCGTTGTTATGAACTTCTTAATCTAAAATAATATTTGATTAATGTTTATTCAAGTAAGTTTCACTTTATTATTTTAAGTTTTTTTGTGCTCTCAAAATATCAATAGTCTAAATATGATTACGTCAATTAACGATCTGTCTGTCTATCTCATTCTTAAGGAACAAAGTTATAGTTTCAAATTAATTATTGTCTTAGACATGGTGTAATACTTTGTTTATATCATTAAATTAGTCTTATTTAACTTTATTTTCTAATTAATCATGACATACTAAACTAGCATATTGAAATAATAATAATAATTATTATTATTGTATGTGACGGACGTACACATGACTAAGTTTATGTGAATTATAGAATCACACGGTATTGAGGTTGATATAATTTCATGGTACGCAACTGCACATCGTATAAAAAGTTTATCAACAAAACGTTTAAAAATTTGTACTTTTCTAGTTTTAATGAGTATTAATTGAACATTAATAGACATTTAATTTTCTCTTAAAATTTTTCAATATTGATAAATATAATCAAATTTATAGTTTCATATAATTGTATTTTTTATTCTTCTAAGTGTAATTTTCTAGCAATTTAAAATTCAGAGGATCACTTTATTAAAAAAATATAACAATTGATAATACCAAAAAATGATAAAAGTATTTTGGTAGAATTTTATATTACTAAGGAGTATAATTAAGCTATGCATCAAAAGAAAATAAAGTCAAGGATATTTGTGTGAGGTGCAATCGAATCTTTGCGAAAGTATTGGTGTTTTATTAGAACAGTTTAAAACAAATGGATTGCGATCTCTAAAAATAATTTCATTAGAAAAATTTCAAGACGTGAGTGATAAAATCGTAATTAAAAATGGATTCAATTGTCAGATATAATTCCCTACTTATAAGCAAGCCCGTGGCGATGCATGGATTTTATAAATGATATTCAGTGTATATATTTCAAGATAATGATATTATAAATGATCCATGATAAAAAAAAACAAAAAAAATATAAGTATAAATGATCTATATTAACTTCATCAATTTGACATTTTGACGTTAAATTTATTTGATTGTTTTTAAATATCA
>JAUEKU010121389.1:0-12615 GCA_032274805.1 Gypsophila paniculata
TTACGGGTCCAAGCGGGCCGTGCCGGGTCGTGAAAAAGTGGGCCCGAATGGCGGGCTGGGCCGGGCCGGGCCGGGCCAACCCGTTCAGATGGCCAGCTCTAGCTACAACCCAAACTCACCTTTGGAGCGGAATTAAGAATCCTCAAAGAGGCCCTCCTCATGTGGCATAATTTTGGGGCCAGTTTTATCGGACCTAGGGCGAAACCTGGGCTCTGATACCATGTTAAAATGCAAACGGATCTGGTCATACCCGGGGTGGAGGAGAAAACCCACTTTACAAGTCCAATGGAAATCCACATTTCCTGAAACCAATTGGCAATTGGAGGAGGACCCTTGGACTATATAAAGTGAACATTTTTCTTCTCCACAACCGAAGGACAACTTCACATGTGGACATATTCCAACAAGTAGACTATACCATCTGTAGTAATATCATTTTTATGTTCTCTTGAATTTATTATTTTGTAAAGTTTTTGATTTTTTTTTTAAGTTGTTGAGTTTTCACATAAATTTTTGAGTTGCAGTGTTTATTCAAAAACTTACAATCAGCTCATAAAATTTTGTAAACTCAAAAACAATACACGCATAAAGTCAAAAATTTTAAGTTGTAGTACCAAACTAATGTACCACTAGTGGTATAATAGTATTTGGGTTGAAAAAACTATAATACATCATAAGTCAGATTTTTTAATTTTAGTGATAGACAATAGTGTCACAAAGTTTCTCCTAAAAAAAATAGTGTCACAAAGTAAAACGATACACCCTACTTAGGCTACCTTCAATCAGTAAGGGTTGCTCGAATTTTACAAAATAAATATTCAAAATCAACAATATCATCATCACATATCTACCTAAATACTTTCTTTATTCCGATTAATAATTATTTGTTAGATTTTTCTATTGGAAAATTTTAATAAGGATAATTACGGACCAAAAGGTCCAAAACAAATTGGTAAAATAATATTTTAAAAGACCTAAGAAAAATGGTGAAATTAACAATAATTAGGTTATATTTTTCCATTCAATTTAGGTCCTTCCTACTCTCCATTAATACAATTTTTTGATTAAAAATGCCTAACATTACATGAGCATGCATGATGGTTATTTCAACAAAATATTTCTTTATGAAAAACAATAGAAAGAGTCATAAGGGTCCTAATAAATCAAAGTAGAGTACAACTAAAGTACAACTTGAATACTTTGACTATTCGAATCAAATTACCCTATCATGGATAACAAATGTTTGCCTTGAGGATTGATTATTATATCTAATAAGATAAGATGTATAATATAATACTCCACCGTACCCATTCCGGTCAATACGTTATTATTTTCATTTTGGGGTGTATCAGTAAATATGTTACTATTTTTATTTTTAGTAGGTTTTTGTATATAAAAAGTGATTTGCAAGTAAATTGGATAATGATATTTTATTGTTATATTAGACATTTACTTGCATTTTCTTAATATTTATGTAAAAAGTAATAGTAACGTATTGATTGGGATGGAGGGAGTACAATTTATCAATTAAAATATAAGTGATTAGGTAAATTACTTTATTTATCAAACATTATCAAAGACCCCACGATTTGTTAGTGCTTTCTTGTTTTGAAGGCGTTAGTCAAAAAGGAAACATTGTGGCTAAACAACAACGACCAAGTAAATAGCTTGCGTAATTTTCATTGTTTGCGTATAATATGATATTAATATCAAAACATAACAATTAGTAGTTATACTACCAGTTGTTTAACAACTAATTTTGTTAATTTTGGAGTTACAAAGTTTTCAAATTTTGTTGTAAATTTCATGAGTTTTGTTTCAAAAAGTTTGAACTAATTTACATAAATATTTTTGCTCAAAAATTTACATTTTAGCTCTGAGACTTGTAAAAACTCATAAACTTTACATAAAATCTCAATTAGTACTCCGTATTCGATAGCATTTGGAAACTTGAATTTCATTTCAAAATTTTGATTTGGAAATAAAATTTTAAAATCTGGATTTACAAATGACATGTAGATTGGTGTCATTTCATATTGAACAAATTTATAAAGTATTGAATTTTGGTGGGATTTGATGAAAATCCAAATCCAAATTTTTGCACCATCCAAATAATATATTCGATTTAAATCTAAATTTGCAAATTAAATGAGGGTATCCAAACACACCATAAGCTTGAAGGTATTATCACCGTTGGTTTAATCATATTTGTGAAAACCTAACCGTTATGATTATTTTAACCAATTTTCAAATTTTGGATATGTCATTATAATTTTTTTGGGCATAAATTTGATTTATTTAATAATAGTCGCAATAATTTTTGATAATGGTTATATTTAAATTCCAAATATTCCGTCCAACCAACAATGTTTGTCACATTTATTATTTGCACAGTCTCTAACGCGGCACTTTGACTTTGTTTTTCTACTTTTATAAGTGACTTTTTTTGTCAAAAATGTGACTTTGTGTAACATGTTTTAATAACAAATGTATATATCTTATTATGATGACATACTTCCTCCATTTCATTCATAAAGCCCCATTGGGGTTTGGCACGGGTTTTAAGAAAGTGAAAAAAAGTGAGGGTATAATGGTATTCTCAAATAATATGTAAGTTGCGTGTATGGAAAATTGTGAAAAAGTAGGGTTACTTTGGTAATTTTTAATTAAAAAAAATAGATGAATTTAGAAATGTGGCTAAATGAGTGAAATTGCAAAAAAAAAAGTATGGCTAAATGAATAAAATGGAGGGAGTAATTATTTATACTCCGTACCTTTTAAATCATTTACGTTCAAAATTTCGAAACTTTGACGATCAAATAATAAAATGGGATAAATATTATAGTTGGAGGGAGTAGCACTTTATACATAAACAATGATGTCACCCAAAAACTTATACACTTTAAACTACTTTCGGGGTTCATTTCACCTACACCATTTTTGTGCCTTTGACTCTGTTTGTATTATAGGTAGTACGCCTTTAATCAAGTTTCGCTTTAAGAGTACGTAGCAAAATTACCACCTGGCAAATGGGTTGGAACTGGGTCGGGTCGTTTCGTATTTGATTGATGATTAGGGTCGGGTCGGGTCATTTTGGATCTCGGGTCTGTCTCAGGTCTGCTGTTATCGGGTCATTTTGGGTTTGGGTCAATTTGGGTCGGGTCGGGTCACTATCGGGTCAAATCGTATCAATTTGGTCAACAAGGATGGTTTTTGGTCGCCAAAGGTAGTTTTGTAGAAGTTTTGTTATTTTTTAGGGGTATAATATATAAGTGATATCAAATTAGTTTTTTCTTAGTCATTTCAAGTTAGCTAGAATTAATTTTTCGGGTCTATTTCGGGTCAGTTCATTTCGGGTAGGGTCGTTTCGGGTTTCGGGTCAACGAATTTCGGGTCGGGTCTGGGTCGAGTCGGGTCAATTCGAGTTTCGGGTCAATTCGGGTTTCGTTTTTCGGTTCAAATTCGGGTTTCGGGTCAACCTTATCGGGTCGGGTCAATCGGGTCGAGTCAGTTTTGCCAGGTCTAATAACAGCCAATTTATCCTAAAATTAGACTGTTATTGATAATAATAAAATGGGGCAATATTTTGCATGTGTTGGCCATTTGACCCCACAATGAGCCAAAGCTTGAGTGATGATGCTTATCCTTATGCAATTAGTGAGCTTGATTACATACTTTAACTATTTCAACCCAAGAATCAGTTATTGTTTATTAGCGAATTATTAATTATCGTTTTCTTTCCTTATGGTATGATGTGAAGGATTTTGCAAGTCACTTATTAGATGAAGGTTTCTTTAGCTATATGTGAATTTATTTTTTGTTTTACTCACTATGTCAACACAAATTTTTATACGAAATTATTTCATGATAAGTTTATTGTGAGATCTCTCACATAGAGAGATCGTTATTTTTTTTTTCCTAAATATTCCTTAATAAATAGTAAGTCTCACGTGTGACACAGACTTACAGGAGACCTACTGCTATGTTAAATCTATACTTTTGTTCAATTCATAATATTTTTGAGCTGCAATAAGACGCCAAATCTATATCTCAAGTATAAAGAAGTTAAATTCTAAAATTAATTGATAGTAGGAGTAGTGTGCGTATGGTTCCTTAATTACTATAGTGACACGTTTTTCTATTTTGTTTATGTGAGAGTCTTATATTGAGTATGTGATATATTTACCCGGCAACAATTAGTAGTTAGTTTTCATTAATTATTTGTATGCATGTTTGAATAGAAAAAAAAAAGTGTAAATATCGATTGTTTTATTAGTACAAATCAAATTAAACAACATCTCAACCTACAAGGATCTACTCGAGAATAGCCATTTATAATAAGCCTTCTTTTGTCTCATTTAATTACGCTGCTAAGATTAATAGACAAAACTTTAACACAAATTAGTCCGTAATATTTATATATAAGCTTATATTGAATGTTGAAATCATGTTACAATAATAATCTAAACATATTCATTATTATCTTTGAATTAGGCTTAAGTACTTATCTCAATCTCCCAAACAAAAAAGAGTGTAATATGTACAAGAAAATGAAGCTACTTACACATACAAATTGAAGTTCAATTCAAGCCAACAACCTTATATAAAAAAACTCAGAGGTATCATCATCAGAAAACTCAATCATATCCAAATCCAACGACGTTGAAGAAGAAGAAGAAAAAGAAGACGAGTTATTATTCTCGCCAACTTCTATTGATGTTTGATCACTTTGCTCACAAACCGCCGTGTTTGATGATGATGATGCCTCACTTGTTTTTCGAATCTTCATATCATTCATATCGGAAATAGTAGTATGGAATGTTGATTCTGGGAACAACATAGGGTTAAACGGGTTCGGCCCGTCGAAGCTCAAAACAAAGGCGGATGAGTGTTCATCTGGAGAGTCGATCATATATGGAGAAGTGTTGTTACATGTGTGATTGTTGTTGTAAATGAGTTTGTACTTGGTGGGATTTTCTGAAATCTGTTGTACTTGTTTCGTTGCTTGACACTTTTGTTCGTGCTTATGTGTGCATCTAAAGTAATGCCTGAAAAAACCACATAACGATTTTCAAAATTCAAATTAGTTACTCCGTATATATCATACATGATGGTAAAGTAAAATACTTATGATAAATTGAAATCGTATAAAATTTGAAATTCAGTAGCTAGTTTTTGATTATTTCATACAGGTCTGATTACATTTGACTTTTTCAGATTTAGACTTTACCTAACCGTATAAAATAATATGCAGAACTTGTCATACATGATGGTAATGTCAAAGATGAGGATACATCCAGACTGTCAGAATTTTATTTAAATTATTAGAATAATTACTTGTCTTCATAGACATTTTGAATATTATTACAAGGAAAAATATACATTTAGGCTCTCAATACCTTTGATAAGCATTTCAAATTTTTCAAATGTTGGTGAGACATGGCCCATGGGTTACTATGATCCATGAGGTTCACATCTCCCAAAAAGCACAGCCAACATTTTTGTTTTAATAATCAAAAGGTATATGAGAGGAATTAATATAAACACCGTACTGTAATAATTTTGAAAATTTTAATTAGTAACATGTTATCTTACTTGATTATCATTGAGGAGAAGAAATCACAATAATATGCATAGAACTTAAGATTAACTGAAATAAAAAAGAATTTGAATTTTAAATTTGTTTTTCTATATGATCTTTAAGTTATTTCATACAGATCTTATTAACTTTGACTTTTTTGAAATCTAAATATTATTCAACAGTATAAGATAATAATATGCAGAACTTATCGTGATAACAACGTCAAACATGAATACATAATCAAACTGTCTGAATTTTATCTACTCAATCAGAAAAATTATTTGTTTTGATTGATAATAAAAACATATATTCAAGATCTCAATACCTTATAGCACACACCTCAAATATTCCACATTTAGTGAAGAAGCACACAACCAATATTTTTGCAAAAATAGTAAATTTAGCAAAAACATACCCCACTAATCAAAAGGTTTTTCAAAAATCTAATTAAAAATTAAGTTTCTAATTAAAGAAGACTACCTTGGATAAATGAAATCATGAATATTTTTTTGCCCATATTTTCTCCAAGCAAAGCCATCATCAGTCAAATGTTTGACCTCAATTTTTCTTGATTCACCACCAATCTTCCTACAATTTTAAAATAAGAGAACTTTTAGCTTTTGTGTTCATCAAAGTAGATGATCATATAACTACAATATTACATAGTAGTAAAAAAATAAGTTACCTCTTTTTGTAGCATTTAGGGGACTCTTGATTAAAAGAAACTTCAGATTTGCAAGGATGGTGATCCAAATGATCACTTAGTTTCGGTTTTTCGTCAAAGCCGTTGTCGAAATCATAGCTTTGGAGCATCGAAATGGAGTTAACAAGGGTGTCTAAAGCCACCATAGAATGATGATCTAATGCTTTGAGATTATCATTCTTGTTGTTGACGTTGTTGTTGGAAGAATCCTCAAGTTTAACTATTGAGTAATTTTGAAGAATGATGTTTCTCATCATAAGTGTAGATGTTTTTCCTCTTTGAAGCTCTTCTATGAGTTTTTTCATGACATTAACATCAACTTGGACATTTTGTGATGAAATGGCATATTTTGGTTCATATTTTGTCATGGTTTTCATTGGCTTTTTTTCTCACTCTAAATTCTATCTCTATATTGAGTATGTGCGTGAGGTTGTACTAATTAGTCTTTGATAATTAAGTAGTGCCATAGAGTTGGGGATTACTATATATGTTTTTAATTTATAATTTTTTTTTTTTTTTTATTTTATATTGGGACGTTGAGTTTTAAGAACTAAGAAGAGACAAAATAAAGGCTTTTTTTGTAGCAAGCAAAATCAAAGGAAAGTTTCAAAGAACCTTGAAAGCAATTTCAGACTTATCCCAAATCCCAACTTAAAGATTGTAAGCAGTCCATAATTATACTATAAACGCTAATTTTTTTATAAGATCGTCTTACAATAAATTATTGTAAGACCAGATCATTCGTAATCATTTATATGATTTTTATATCTCGTTTATAAACAATCGTGACCGTCTATTTTTTTAACCATTTTCAGGGTGTTTGTACCAATTTTATTGATAATGGTATAACTTTTATCAGGTAACCATTTTACTACTTTTTGTAACTGTCATTTGGGTTTTTCGTCCCCCTTAAACTCTGAATTGTACAAATGGTCGCATAATATTTTATTGTGAGATAGTCTCACAGGAGATTTACTCAATTAAAAAAAAAATTTAAAAGACTATAATATATATTAAATTAATTACCTTTTAGTCATTAGGTACATGTTGTTAGACCTGGCAAACTGGTCATTTGAGTCGGGTCAATTTGGGTCGGGTCATTTTGGGTCGAGCTGATGTTTTGGGTCGGGTCGGGTCATTTCGGATTTTGGGTCTGCTTCAGGTCTATTGTTATCGGGTCATTTCGGGTTCAGATCAATTCGGATCGGGTCGGGTCATTTTCGGGTCGGGTCACTATCGGATCAAATGATACGAGTTTGGTCAATAAGGAGATTTCTTTTATCACAATTGGTTCTTTTTTTAGAGTTTTATTATTTTTCTAGGTGTATAATCTATAATTGATATCAAATTAATTATATTTTAGTCAATTTAAGTTACATAGCGATATTTTTGTCGGCTCAATTTTGGGTCGGGTCGTTTCGGGTGGGCCAGTTCAAGTTTTGGGTCAATTTTGTGTCAACGTATTTTGGGTCGGGTCGGGTCAATTTTGCCAAGTCTACCTGTTGTGTGATCAGTTAAAAGACTGTACAACCTATTATACTATAATAGAGGTTAAATTTGTATTTTTATATTTAGTATCTTATTTTGAAATAGCTACTCTAATTGATTGTGCACTCAAAATATCTGTAATTTTGTGTATTTAAATTTTGTAATGCTCAGAATTTGATTAGCAATCTAATTGTACAATATTGGTAAGTTCTATGTCTTGTAACTTTTTCTTTTATTCTTTGTAATTAAAAGTCCTAACATTCAATTAATTTCATCGACTACTCGTATAAAGGATGAAACATCTCATCTTGATAATCAATGACATACAAAGTAGAAAACAATATTTATTTGAACTCATAAAGTTCCATAATAATGCTTGTAGTTTTTTTATATATATTCAATTGATTCCAATTACAATTCAACAACATTAAATACGAAACTCAAAAATTATACATAAAAGCTCAAAATAATTTATTTTTTTTTTTTTTTTGGTACGTGCTTGACAATCGTTAATTTTAGACTTCTAATTTTACATTTCTTCTCTCGTATATAATTTATCAAAATGACTAAACTGCATAAATGGTGTTTCTAAAGCGTCTTTAAATTTCTTATATCTGTTTTCCTTAATTATATAAAACTAGATTTAAAGCTCGTGCGATGCACGGGCCATTCTATTATTTCTTTTATGTTTAAGCCATATTATTATAATTGTGTATAGTACTTGAAATTTTAGTATTTTTCAAATACTTTATGGTTTCTTATACATCTATCGTATATTTTGTTTACGTACTGTATAAATATAATCTTATCGTAAATTTTGTTATTTTTTGAATTTTTTTACTACAAAATATGATACATAGTGGCATTTGTAAAACTTCTAAATGTTAATGTTCATTTTATTGTGATCGTTAAATCACTTACCATAAATTATTATTGTATAATGCCTATGCAAATCTAACGATTTCATATAGAGTATATGTTGATTCCACTATTGACCATTTTTCTAGTGTGAAAATATTTTTCTAGTATATATAACTTATTCAATATTTGCTCTTTTAATAGTTAGATGTCATCTTAACTATATATCTGAATTCTGATAAATATCTATGTGTTTTATGCAAATCTAAAATTTTAAATCAAACTATCTAACCCTCTTACTCAATGTTTTTTATACGATTTTTTTATTTTAAAAAAAGAAAACAAAATAAATGCCATTATACATCTCTACCACAAATGCTTTACATCTCTACCATTTTAACAATAGCATGATCAAAATATTTTTTTAGTCCTATTAAGCATACAAACTAAAATCAATTTCATTCGCCTGATTAATTTAGTCATGCAAAAACACATTAAAATCGGTGTAAAATTTGTCATTATTTAGATAATGGAGATATATTGTTGGCTCGCTCATTTTGAATGTTTTGATGATGACAAAGTTTTGTGTATATTGCTTTGCTATGATGGTATGCTAGTGGTTGTGTTCACAGTTACAATGGCTTGAAAGAGAAGATCGAAGATGAAGATGAGAAGCTTGGATGTTAGGTGTTAATGTAAGGTGGTGTGCAATTGAATAATATATGCACACTGTATCATAAGAGGTTACAGTATCAGACTCATGGCCTGGTACTATAACTTCTAAGGTTACAGCCTCAGAGTGCAAGTCGTAAGATAGTAACACTGAGTGCTGCGAACCTTGGCCGGTTTTATGAAAAGATTTTGTCAAAAATATTTTCCAAGATTTGAGCACTAAATATTTCCCAACTATTGTTAAAATCCATTTTGGAATGATTCTCAAAGATATATTTTTATTGGAATTCTTTTGAGAAATTCTTGGTAACAATATTTTCCTAATATTTTTAGGGAATTGTTTCCTAAAAGGATTCTTTTTGCAAACTTGTTCAAAAAATGTTTTAGGAAACAAAATCACCTAATTCTGATTATATAAGTTTCGAAATCCTCTTTCATAAAAACACTTTTTCAACTTGCTTTTGAGATTCTTCATTTTCGCAAATTGCTTTCAAATTGTTCACTTTGTGTTTTGCAAAACCAGTATTTTCGAAAAGGCCGTGCTACAAGTGTGAGTGCTATTGATCAATTGTTTACTATCATAGAGCTATAATTTGGTCTCTAACCTGTCCTAATTAAGAGGACAATTGATTGAGACAAATTGGCTTTCTTTGTAATCCGGAGTAGGTACTAAAGTAATTAATAAAATAACGGTGGACGTAGGTCTCGGAGTGTGAGACTGAACCACCTTAAAAAGTCCGTTGCGTCAATTACTCTTTTACGTTCATTTTACTGTTTTTAGTCTACCTATTTCGTTGTTTTTGAAAAAGAGAAAAAGAGGTAACGTACTTAATTCACCCCCTCTTAAGTACGTTTAACCACGACTTATTCGGATCCATAGGCTCTTCATAGTCGTTCACTAGTTCTAGCCACCAACGCTACCTCAAATTTAGATCTTTTTGAGTGAAGATATACCTTCGGCTTTTGTGATCAGTGTATATACGACAATGAACACCCACAAGATAGTTACGCCAAATCTTCAAAGCATGAACAACAGCGGCCAATTCAAGATCATGAGTGGGGTAATTAACTTCGTGTACCCTCACTTGACGGGAAGCATAAGTACACACCCAATACCATGCTTGGATGCGTCGCAATATACTTCAAAATCCGCACCATCCTCTGGTAGAGTCAACACAGGAGCAGTGGTTAGTCTTTCCTTCAATTCTCGAAATGCCTTTTCACAAGCTTTCGACCATATAAATTTGGTCTCCTTCAAAAGCTGAGTTAGCGGTTTAGCTAACTTAGAAAAATATTTCACAAAACAACGATAGTAGCCGGCCAAACCCAAGAAACTCCGGACTTCAGTCACATTAGTTGGGCTCTTCCATTCTACAGTAGCTTGATCTTCGAAGGGTAAACCATTACGCCTTCCTTAAAGATCACGTGGCCAAGAAACGACACTTTAATTAGCCAAAATTCACACTTAGAGAACATGGCATACCACTTTGTCTCCTAAGAACCTCAAGGATCATACGAAGATGTACAACATGTTCTTCGGACTTGGAGTACACAAGAATATCATCAATAAAGATTCATGTGACTTATAAAGGAAATTGTTCCCAACCCGGAGTACAGTTGATTTCTTTAATGAAGTTAGCTAGTTTGATGCGGAAGAATATCTTCGGACTTGGAGTACACAAGAATATCTTCAATTCTGATAAGTCAAAAACTCTCTTTCACATAGGACTTTTTACTGAAATGCACATATTTTTTAAAAAAAAAATTATTTCACCTAATGTCCTTTCAACTTATCAATACTTTATTCTTTTCCTTCAAAAAAACAAGTTAAATTAAGAGTTTTCTATATTTTTTTTGTCATCCCAAGTCAAACATTTATGCCCATCTACATAGCACTACTTTAGATTTTTTTTTTTTTTTATTATTCGATCATGCATTACCAAAAGTTTTTTTTGAGTTTTGTCTAAATCTTCCAAATAACCCATTCAGTCATGTTTGGTCAAATTGCGTCATTGACCGTCAATGTAAAGTTCGCTTCTAATTTTCCCCTCTTTAACTTCATTTTGCCCCTTTAACTTAATTTTCCCTCCAAATTTTATTTCCCCCTTTAATTTTCCATAAAATACAACCACAATAACTAAGACAATACATAGTAAGAGATTAAGAATGTTTTTGGTCTCTTTATTTATTTAATTTTTTTTTTAAAGCCTCCAATTGTATTTTCGATTCCTTCCATCTACTTTCTAAGCCATCTAGCAACTCCTTGTTGTATTGACCCAGTTCTCTTTTAAATCCTCTATCCTAATTCAACAATTACATATGTCTTATAGATGTTTTGCACAAAATCACAAAAAACCTAAATTTCTAAGTTAAGTCCATTGCGTCAGTGAAAAACAAAGTATAGAAACTTTATATAAATCAACGATCAAATATAAAAATATAAGTTGAATTGTATATTCCATCTATAACTAAAATATGGCACAAGTTGACTCGAGCGGTAAAAATCAAAGAATTTCCCAGATGCATCTATTGTTGCATTTATTACTTTTAAAGATTAATTTAGTATTTAATAAATCACAAATAATAATTAATTAGGGCAGAACTAGTACCATCGAATGGCCCCTTATCGTTGTCATTTTTTAAGTTACAATTTTCGCATGCATAAATTCTTGTATTTATACTTTGATCAACACAAACTAAAACTCTATACTATAAATTCTATCCCGTATAAATTTTCATGTGAGTCAGTCCTATATTAATTAATGACCTTATTATAAAAGCGCGTACTCGTCACAGACATAGTTTTCCAAACTATTTCGCCAAACCTCCCAAGCATACTATTTCCTCTCAAAGTGTAAAATTACTTAACATGGTTCATTTTTTCTCTCATTTTTGCGCAGTACGAATTTGTTTTTAGAGCACCAACGCGAAACGTTGCACCACCCACCATGCCCGACTGTCCCCACCACCCCCCATGCCCTTTTGTCGGTTGCTCATACCTCCTGACATGCACGGCCTCCGGCCGCGAACAAACTTTTTCGGTGGACTGCTCCTCGTTTTTTTAATTATTGTTTACCTATCAAATATATATATTTGTTATTAATTGAGTAAATTGAATTAAAGTTGTTAAACTGTCATCCTATACTATCTCCATAGGTTCATTTTTTTACTTTTTTAATTGTTTCACTCTATTTAAATTATTTAACACCTGGTTTCATTGCTATAACTAATACAACTGAAGAGTCTATGGACCCAATATAGAGAATACTCAAGAGGGGGGTGAATTGAGTATTGAAAACTTTTCCCTCTTTTT
>JAUEKU010121499.1:0-12613 GCA_032274805.1 Gypsophila paniculata
AAGAACGGTTTTTAACATAATCAAAATGAAAAAAACGAAAATAATTCAACAGAATTTGCACTTACCCAAAATTTAATTGAATATTTAATAACTATTTTTTTATAAAGTCGATGATTAATTAGAGCGAAATTATAAGTCAAAGATTTTGTAGGTTTTTTTTTTTTTAATATGGATTAGGGTTCAAGGTTTGGTATTCAGTAAGTCAGTAGTATATGGTTTCGAAAAGATGGGGGAGGTTTAAAAGTATTCTAATCGTTTTTTCTTTTTTTTTTAAACTAAAGATTTCAATTAATAAAACTCGTTGTAAAAAGTATTCAAAGGGTTTTATATTATACGGTTTTAATAAACGTATTTACATAAAAAAACCATTCTTAATTTTAGTTTTTACAAGGGTTTTTAATAAAAACCGTTATTAAATGGTGTTTTTACAACGGTTTTTAATAAAAATCGTTATCAATTGATGTTTTTACAACGGTTTTAGACAAAAACCGTTATTAATTAATGTTTTTACAACGGTTTTAGACAAAAACCGTTATCAATTGATGTTTTTACAACGGTTTTAGACCAAAACCGTTATTAATTGATGTTTTTACAACGGTTTTAGACCAAAACCGTTATTAATTGATGTTTTTACAACGGTTTTGGAGAAAAACCGTTATTAAATGTCTATTTTACAACGGTTCACCTTAGAAACCGTTATTAAATGTCTTATTTACAACGGTTTTGTATAAAAACCGTTATTAATGGTATTGCTAGAGTAATAGGAAACGAATTAGTTTAATTGTAAGACAACGGGTTTAATTTTTAAAAAAACCGTTGTTAAATGTAAGCAACAAGTTTTTTTATTAAACCGTTATTAAAAGACTTAATTTTCATTTGGCGCCACAAAGAATAGACAACAGGTTCTTTTAAGTTGTTGTTAATTGTTTATATTACAACGATTTCTCTAAAATGTGTTGTTAATTTTCCGTTGTCTTTGCCTTGATTTTTAGTAATGTTCTAGTACCGAAGGAGAACTAACATAGTTTAGTCCATAGTTTTGAGTAGACTTGAGATACCTCAATAAACGATTCACCGCTTTCCAGTGAAGAACACTAGGATTTTTCATGTATTGACTAAGTTATCCTACCGCAAAATTTATGTCTGGTTTAGTGCATGTCATGACATACATTAGACAACCAATCACTCGAGAGTATTCGAGCTGTGAAACAGGTTCACCTCTATTAGACACAAGTTTCAAACCTGAGTCCATAGGAGTTGTAGCTGGAGTACTGTTTTCACAATTAACTTTCTTTAACACTTTCTCCATAGAATGAGATTGAGTCAAAGAAATCTCTTTGTCACTCCGCTTGATTTAACTTGCTATATACGCATTTGTCCGATTGATTTAACTTAAAACCATTCGACAAAACCACCTCATAAAATTTATGATGCCATTGCTTAGGAGTTTGTTTGAGTCCATACAATGATTTTACCAGTTTACTTATGCTCATTACTCGGCATAACAAAACCTTCTGGTTGTTTCATGTAAATTTCCTTCTATAAATCTCCATTTAAAAACTTGGTTTTAACATCCATTTGAAGGATCACTTGATTGTTAATAGTAGCTGAAGCAATTAACAACCTAATTGTAGAGATTCGAGCAACTGGTGCATAGGTATCAAAATAATCAATTCCTTCCTCTTGCCTAAAGCCTTGGATGACCAATCGAGCTTTGTATTTGTCAATTGCATCATCCACTATCATCTTCTTTTTGAAGATCCACTTGCAACCTAAAGGTTTGCAACCACGAGGGAGATAAGTTAGAACCCAAGTGTTATTTCCTATAATTGAATCCAATTCATCATTTATGACTTCTTTCCAAAGAGAGACATCATGCGACTTCATAGCCTTATCAAACGTTCTAGGATCCTCATCTATATGATAACACGAAGAGTATTGTTATCCTAATTCATCTCTAGAGCCTTCAACCAAATAAATTTGGAAGTCATCTCCAAAAAAAAAATTTCCTTTCTCTTTTACCCCTACGGAGTTCAAGTGAAACAGATTAACGTGGATCAGTTTTATGAGTTTCAATAATGCTATTACCGTCTTCTCTAATGTTGCTTGGAGTCAACAAGCTTGGTTTTGGTATAGATGAAAAAAGAGTCTCATTAAAGATGGCATCTCTAGACTCAATAACAGTATGAACCGGCACTACATCATTAGGCTCTATTACATAAAACATATAAGCCTTGGAATGCTCATCTTTCCAATAAAAATGCAGTTAATGCCTCTTTCACCCAAGGTTTTTATCTTAGGTTTCGGTAGAACTACTGCTTGACAACCCCAAACTCAAAGATAACTCAAGTTCGGTTTTTCTTATACCATAATTCATAAGGAGTAGCATCATTAACTTTGTTTGGGACCCTATTTAATAAATAGCATGTTGTTGACATGACCTCGCCCCAAAACCCTTCACTTAAACCCGAGTAAGATAGCATGGAATTAACCATCTCTTTTAGAGTTCTGGTTTTCTTCTCCGTTATACCATTTTGTTGTGGTGTATACAGAGCGGTAACCTCATGTATTATTCCACGTGATCCGGAAAGACAGGGTCCTAAAATTGCTCTCCCTATCCGTTCGCATCCTCTTTATCAAAATATATTGTTGTAATTTTACTTCATCTTAAAGAGAATAAACTTACTCATTGCCTCATCTTTAGCTTGTAACAAGAATATATAGAAAAAACGTGTAAAATCATCAATAAATGTTACTACATACTTCTTATTTCCTAAAGATGGCAAAGAATGAAAATCACATTAATCGCTATGAATAAGTTCTAGTATCATGGATGATCTTTTAACACCAGGAAAAGGTTGTCTCGTAATCTCGGTTAACATATAAGTATTACATTTCTTTGTTGTCACATCAAAAGACGGGATAAGGGCTATAGACATCAACAACATTCGTTTATAATGTACATGTCCTAAATGAGCATGCCACAAGAATAAAACATTGATATCAGAACAAATCGTAATATTATTTACTTTAACATTATTAAGGTTCAACATGAACATCCCATTACATAGAGAACCGAAACCTACAAACGAACCACACTTAGATAATACATCCCATTACATATCTATCAGATTCAATTACTGGTTTATATCCACATCTAGATAATTGACCACTAGATATTAAGTTCTTACGCACACAAGGAACATGTAGACTATGGTCACATCTTCAGCCGAAACATATTTAGTGAACCATCCACGATCTTTACAAACGTGCTTGGTGGCTCCCGAGTCAATCCACCACGCAATGTCATCATCTTGCATAAAATATGCTTCAGGTATACATGGTATATAATTACCATCAGAATTGACATCACAAACAAGAGTCATACCTTGCTGTTTTCCAGGACCTTGGTCCTTAGACCCCTGTCCATTGTTCACTTTCACTGCTCCTTTCTTGCCATAACGAGAGTCACGTTTGAAGTGATCATTTTTACGACATATCCAACACCCCTTCATGGACTTCTTGTTAGAATTGTTGGATTTATCATTGTTGGGATTGGGACGTTTAGTACTCCTCTTTTCAGAATTCGAACTTTCACCAAATTCCATCATATTGATAGACATAGTCTTCCCTGTATCTAGGGGTGAGCAAAACCGTATATCCGATACGGTTTTGCAAACCGTATCGTATATACGGTTTTAAAATCAAGAAAAATATGCTATGGTTTTGACCCGGTTTGTTCCGTACGATTTTTTTATACGGTTTTCGTGCGTGTAATCGTATATACGGTTTTTATAACACGACAATAAAAATATTTAATCTTTACAGCAAAAGTGGGTGCATTATAAGTTAAACATAAATACTCTGTAAAAAAAATACACCTTCTATCTCACTCAAATTTTTTTTTTTTTGGTAAAACGTAATTTATATTAATAAGACCAAACAAATATTCATTACAAATGTTTCCAGTCAACACCTTCAACTATATATCCATATTAGCATAATTGTCACTGGACTAACCAATCTATATCAGCTCTCGCTACCTGTAGAGCACATTGACGTATTCTGATTTTCATAGCCTTCATCACTTCTTGTACCAGATAATGTGGGTTCATAACCATCAGCTCAACTCTGCACCTATTCCGGTTCCACCAGAGCATATACACACAGCAGCATATCACAGCATATAAATTTTGTCTTCGGATCAGTGGCAGTCTCCTGAACCATCTGCCTATCTTGCTTAAATCTTCCTTAGGAAAGGTCCTTAGCATCTTCTCTTCCAAAAGCCTCCAACATTGAATACTATATGGACATTGAAACATAATATGCTCAATGGATTCAGCATTCTCAGCACATACCAGACATGTATCTTCTGAGCAAATGCCAAATCTGATGAGTCTCTCTTTGGTCATCCATCTTTTCTGCACATCCAACCAGCAAATAAAAGAGTTTTTTGGTACATTGAACTTATTCCAAATTGCCCCTGCCCATTGTACTTAACTTGCTGCCATGACACAGGAGCTGCTTTGGTGTGGCTCTCAGTGCCTTCCCACAAGTAGTTTCTGCAGATCTTTTCTATGTCCTTTACAATGCTATTGGGGAGTATGAAAATACTTGCCCAATAAGATTGCAAAGTATTCAGTACAACATTAATCAGCACTAGTCTTCCTGCATAGGAGACCTTGCTACTCCCCCAACCTCTAATCTTCTTTGTTACCCTGTCTATCAGAACCTGACATTCTAAAACTCCTAGCTTCTTGTGAGATATGGGTTCCCCAAGGTATCTAAAAGGGAAAGAGCCCTTATGCATACCTGTGAGTGACAAAAATTCTTGGACTACACAATTCTGCATCCCATTGATGTAGCATTCAGACTTCTGAGCATTGATGTGCAATCCTGAGGCAGCTGAGAAAGTTAGGAACCCTCTATACAATAATAACATGGATGGTAATTGGCCCTTGCAGAATAATACAAGCAAGTCATCCGCAAAAGACAGGTGGTTAAGCTTCATAGCATTGCACAGAAGGTAGAACCTGAAATTTGTTTGATTCCCAATCACTCTATAAATTCTACTTAAATAATCCATATAGATGGTAAAGAGTAAGGGTGATAAGGAATCTCCTTGTCTAAGACCTCTCTTCCCTGGGAAGAAACCAAAAGTGTTACCATTAAGGCTCAAAGAATACATAGGGGTGGTCACACAGGCCATGATCAATTTCACAAACTGAATAGGGAAGTTTAGACCCATCAGTATCTGCTCAATAAAGCTCCACTCAACAGAGTCATAAGCTTTTCTGAGATCAAGCTTAAAAATACATCTAGGTGAGCAATTTTTCCTATTGTAGAGCCTTACCAGGTCTTGACAGATCAAAATGTTCTCCATAATTGACCTCCCTTTGATAAAAGCACTTTGATTCTCATTGATTAGATCAGGCAGTATCAAGGCTAGTCTGTCACATAAGATCTTAGAGATGCATTTGTAAATGACATTACAACATGCAATAGGCCTAAAATCTTGCAAAGAACTTGGAGCCTTCTTCTTAGGGATAAGAGAAATGAGAGTAGCATTAATTTGTCTAAGCATCTTGCCTGAGTTGATGAAATCCACCAATGCCCTTATAATATCAGGACCAACAATAGGTCATCCTTCTTTGTAAAAGGCACTTGAGTATCCATTTGGGCCAAGTGCCTTGTCATTAGGAATTGAGAAAATGGCCTTCTTGACCTCCTCCCCAGTGACAGGCCTGGTCAGTAGGCATCCTTGCTCCTTAGTGACTAACTTTCCAGATCTAACAGTAGGCATATGCACAGGCTGAGTGTGCCCAGCCTCCCCTAACAACACCTTATAATAGCATAAGAATGCATCCTCAATATCTTCCTGCTTAAACCTTTTAGTTGCCATTCAGGTCCTCAATCTCTAGCACACTATTAGTTACTCTTCTGGCTCTTAAAGCATTATGAAAGAAAGAGCTGTTGACATCTCCTTTAGCTATCCATGTTTCCTTCACTTTCTGCTACAGAAAGCTAAGTTTAGCTTTATGCAAGAGCTTACTGGCTTCAGCTGCCTCTCTTTCCCTATTAATCAGCTCTTGATTATCAGGTTCCCTATCTAGTTTCCTATGTATATCAAGTAAGAATTCCAGTGCAATGTCAGCCTGTTGCTCCACATTTGAGAATAATCTGCTATTCAAGTCCTTGAGTATGGGTTTAAGCCCTTTCAATTTCCGGATAACTTGAAACATAGGCACCCCTTCCACCTGTAACCCTCATCCTCTACTGACAGCATCAAGGAACTCAGGGACCTAAGTCCACTTGTTAAAGAATCTGAAGGGGGATGCTCTCTTTAGCTCCTTACCATCAAGATACACAATACAAGAGTAGTGATCAAAGAGCCCTTCAGGCAAGTACTCTGCAAAAGCTGAAGGAAAAAGACTGTCCCAATAGACATTAATCAAAGCTCTATCAATTTTTGTCATGACTCTATGTTCCTCCTCTTGCTTATTATTCTAGGTAAAGAATAATCCAACCTGTTGTATTTCTTGCAATTCACAATCCCTGACATAACCCTGAAAATCTCGAATTTCATGACACTGAATAGGAGCTCCAA
Source organism: Gypsophila paniculata (assembly GCA_032274805.1). Taxonomy (NCBI): domain Eukaryota; kingdom Viridiplantae; phylum Streptophyta; class Magnoliopsida; order Caryophyllales; family Caryophyllaceae; genus Gypsophila; species Gypsophila paniculata. The sequence goes on from JAUEKU010121499.1 coordinate 6,608, forward strand.
TTCTTTCATTTGGATAAAGAACATTATTAAAATTCCCAGCAACAAGCCAAGGCCCATTCCAATAGTCACTTCTCAAGTCACTCCATAATGCCAACCTCCTATTTAAGTCATTAAAACCATACACCACAGTCATCCTGAACCTCCTCTGAGTCAAAATCTCCACACACTCACACATAATACTTTGAGTAGACTGTGTAAGGTTAATCACATAGTAGATATTGGGATTCCAGAGTACTCAAATCCTACCATTAGGATGGCAGGTAATATTTGTTATAATAGACCAGTTAGCAAACGCTTCCCAATCTTATTCATAGAATTAAGCTTGACTCTAGTTTCAAGTAGCCCACACAGCCCTACTTTATTATTGTGGAGGAGGCTTTTTATTTCTCCTTGTTTGCTTATAATATTAAGCCCCCTCACATTCCACACACACACATTACCCATTGCCTTTGTCAGGTGGCAGTCCTTTCTTCGAAGCAGACATCTGAATAGACTTGTGCAATACCTCAAGGAAAGAAGGAGAATGTCCATCTAGACCATCCCAACTCCTATGTACCCTTGAACTGCTCACCTCCTCAACTGTTGGATTAACTATAGATTTCCCTCCCCCAGGACCCAGGATAACCCCTTTTGAAGGGCCTACCACCAGGTTCTCAAGCTTAGGGGCCTCCACTTTCCTCCAAACAACAGGAGGTTTGATAATCATTTTCCTGCATTGATTTCCTTCATGACCATAAGACTTACATTGAATGCATTGAACAGGCTCCCACTCATATTCCATAGTAATATCCTGATTCTCCCCTTTCTCATCATCAAAACTAATAGTAGAAGGCAAATTGGCATTAATCCCTTCCTCAACCAACACACGAGCATAGCCCAATCTGGTTTTAGCAGAGGTGGTAGCATCAATTTTAATGAATTCCTCTACTAATCCAGCAAGTTTTTCCAGACATCTGTCCCCCCAAAACCTCAAATCCAAGTTCGGCAGTCTTACCCAAGTTGGAACCACTTTCACATCAATCTTTATCAATTGAATTTCAGGCACCCAAGGTCGAGTAATAACTGGCTTATTATCAAACACAGGGTAACCAACTTTAAGAGCTTGAGCCTGAAGTTCTTTAGATGGGAAATGAACAAGAAAAACTCCATTAGGCATAAACGAAATTTTATCATAGTCATACCGTCCCCAAAACCAGATAAGACTACTGGCGGTGGGTTAGCTCCCAACACGAAGCAGACTACCGCCGTGGACCAGTAATCTACCTCCGGCTGGACATCCTCCACTGTCAGCTTAAGCCTCTTCTCACTTGGAATGTCAACCGGCACTACTTCCTCGGTACTGCCCCTCTCCCTAATCTGATCATCATCGATCATCTCTGCATCAGGGATATCCAGCACATCCAGATCCAAGGGTGGGATAGGTGCGATCGGAGAAACCTTCTGTCCTTTCGGCATTCCATAAACATCGCTTATTTTTCCAGAAATTATATTAGTAGGGGTAATATTTTGTGTATTAGTTTTAGAGCTATTATTTTTAGAGTGAATAATACTGTGTTTTACGGGATTAGGGTTAGGTTTAGGTGCTAGATTCTTCTTCTTAGCCATTGCCAAGTCGGACAAAAACAAGCCGATCAAAATAAGAAAATTAGACCATTCCTCTCCATCATTCTCTCTCTCTAACCCTAGAATTTCTGTCTCACTCAATTATTAACACTTTCTTTATGCATAAAAAATAAGAGAAGTGGTTAAATGTCCAATTTGACCTTTGCATTATTGCATATTTTATTGTTGAAAGTAGGAGTGAGAGTATATGATGGGGTCAAATAAAGTGCAAAGTACATGAAAATAGTTGTATAATAGTCTTTTACTCAAATAATGTTATAAAATATAGAAAGTGTTAACAATTGACTTGTACACCCATAAATGGAAAGTGTTAACAAATGACCGAGACAGAGAGTAATATCGCAAGACAACACACAAATAAAATAAATAAAAAAACGCATTTAGAAAATAAATGTGGGAAATTGTCGAATATGTTGTGAATAATATGGTAAAGAGATAGCGCGAATGACCAAGGTACGCACCATTAGACCCATAAATTGATCAAATGGATAATAAGAGTGAGGAGTTGAGGTTAATTAGATCGATAGTTTATGAGAATGAGAAATGAAAATTGAAGGAAATTAATAAAAAATGTGATTGACGACAAATGTTGGAGACATAAAGAGAGATTAAAATTGTTAAACCGACAGAAAAGTTATGTAATTCTAATATTTTAAAATTCGTATCGTATATTGTATATACAATTTCAAAATTTTGTGATACAGTCTTGACACGGTTTGAACCGTATATACGAAATTCGTATGCACAAAATTTTGTATATACTAAAATTCGTATAATTTAAATTGTATATCGTATCGTATTCGTATACTAAAACCGTATCGTATACTTTTGCTTACCCCCACCTGTATCCTTGGCTTTTCCATATTCCTGCATCCTTAGAGATTCCTCTATACACAGACTTTTACCAAGATCTACAAGAGACATGTCCTATTTCTTGTGTTTCAAAGTGTGTTTGAAATACTTCCATTATGGTGGAAGTTTGTCAATTACACTAGACACCGAAATGGATTCTAACATCTTCATATTGTGTTGGACAAATTGCCCCAATATACGTAACAGTTCGTTGTATTGTTCCATAACAGGTCTAGCGTCAGACATCTTATAGTTCATGAAATTACCGAGCAGAAATTTTTCACTTGACGCATCCTCATCTATGTATTTAGACTCTAAACTGTCCCACAATTCTTTTGCACTAGCAATATTCTGATAAATATCGAATAAGGAATCAGGTATACCATTCACAATGTGTCCTCTGCAAATGTAATCGTCATTATCCCATTTGTTCTTTTTCCTTAAGTCTTCCAGCGACTCATCATCACCCACTTCTAGCGCAGGAGTGCTCACAACGTAAGCCACTTTCAAAATCGTCAACATGAAATGCATTTTCTACTACCATCTTCTGAAATCAACACCCTCGAACTTCTCCAATTTGCTAACCTTCGTTGTCATTTCCTTAACACTCGACATTTTGAAGTATATCGATAATTTTTCTATTAGATTGTTAGGAATATATTTTGTAATATGCACACGAGTAGAAAATGAAATGAAGCACACCGAATCGCCTACGCTTTCCTAATAGAACAATTCGACCCTTATAACTTGAAGTATTTTTATGTAGTTTCTTACTTTTGTTCAAGATGCAGAACTTATGATTGATTTTCAATGTTTTGTTGTATTTGAATTTGTTCTCCCACATCTATATATATATAGGTATGAAGGAGGGGGTTAATTCTCAAGAGTCGTGTTTTTTCAAAAACATTGTGACTCTTCAAAAGGATTTAATCCTTTTTAATATATTTGTGCCTTTTCACAAGGCTCGTGCCTCTTCACAAGTGTTGTGACTTTTCAGAAGAGTTAAGACTCTTCTAAAGACCCCCATTAATATTATTTGTTAATTCGTAAATAATTATGCAAGCGTACACTCCGTACTTCCCAAACTTACATTATATTATCTCGAACTAACCCATCTTAAACCAAATCCTGAATACGCTAAATGAACCGGTAATTACACTTAAATCGCCAACAAATAGTATCTCTCTTGTGAGATGGTCTAATATCATTACATCTATTATGTGTTCCACGTTATTTTAATGATAAATGAAGTTCATATATTTCTTATGCATATCAATAATAGTTTGGTGACCTATGATACTCACGGTTTGTTTTTTTTTCGTATTTTGTTATAGTTTATATGTTTACAGCAGTCTTAATTACTACGATAATTCATCCATAGATTCATAATTCTTAAGTTTATTGTAAAATGTTAATTTCTATCTTGTTTATTATAAAGGTTTTAGCACCCGTGAAATACACACGTTATTTCGAAAATTACATGAACACGCTTTCCTAATTTGACGACTATATGATTTGAAATTCTAAAAGATATTTAAATTTGTATAAAAATAATTATAAATTGCACATACTATATGTCCATATGTAGTTTGACAATTTGTTAATATAATATTTCCTTTTCGTCAAGTCAAACTATCATGATATGATTATATTCATAGTTGTAATTTGTAAATAAGAGTTAAATTTCAAATATCATTTATACTTTCTTAACATCGTTGATCAAAATCTCTTATATTTACTTCTTGATCTTCATTTTGGAATTGGTAATAAATTGATAACTTTCTTTCGAATATACAATCGCAAATAAAATATGTAAAACAAAACAAAAGTGACGTCATTAAAACTTTTGGGACATAACTTTATGAAATGCGTATTAGGAAACAAATACATATAACTAATATAATCAATATCTATCAGTGGCAGAACCAGGAATTTGATATACCTATGGCCAAACTGAAATTTTTTTACAAATTGATTAACAATTTTTTGTCGAATTTATGAATCCAAAATTTACGAGAGGGGATGAGTATTGTGAAATGAATGGTCAAAGTATTGTATTTGAGCCCGTAAAAAAAATTAATTGAGCCTATAACTCAATTTCAAATAAATATAAATTTATAGAGATAAACTATATAAATTGATCTTATGAGTCAATTTCAAATAAATTATTTTGTAGTGTAGTGAATAGGTTCACAAATTGATCATATCTTACTTGTTGAAAGTTAATTAAGACATTTTTAAATGCGTAAAAAGTTGAACTTGATATCTACCATTTTGTAGAAGGAACTGTGACTCGATTGGGTCATTAACGTAGTTTAAGATGGACAGCCAAGTAGAGTAATAGCTAAAAAAATGTATTTAATTGTTAAGAAGAAATAATATCTTGATTTTGGCTCATAAACAAAAATTAGAAATGATTAAAGTTAAGTTTAAGTATATTTTTGTGGCAGTAGTGGGAAAAGAGATAAATAAAAAAAAATCAAGATTAATTAAGAAGATGGGCAAAGGGAAAGATACAAAAAGAAATACACCACCAGGAATCAAACCTTGGTGGTTGTTGTTGTTGAAGCTTTCTCATATTACCACTATGCCATTTACAAATTAATCACAATTTAGAACGCTGTAAAATATATATTTGGTTTTTCTTTTGAAAACATCTTGGCCAAGGCCCAAAGGGCCATAGCCTGGTTCCGCCCCTGTTATCTATATAACATATTAAAAAAAGTAATTGTTGAGTAATTCTGTATTTGAATTAAGTGTTGTTTTGATGTTGAATGTTAGAATGACACACAAACATTTTTAGTCTAATATTTAGCCATATGTTGTCATCAATTTATTGCATAAAAATGAGTACATATTGATGATATTTGTTTATATAATTTTTCAACTTCTCTTTGTAGATTTTAAGATAACTTACATTTTTATTCAACTTCACAATTATTTGAAATTTAATTTTAAATTATAAAAACAATTTAAGCATACAATTTTTTTATAACATATTATTTTCATCTTATAAAGTAGAGGAACAAAAAGAATATTTTGACAGACACCTTTATTTTATAATATAAGTATGACGATAAAAAATATAAATAATTCGACTGATACATACAATATAAATATAAATACATAAAAAAATATCATCCATTTTTTCTCACTTATGTGTGATCTTAGTTACAATAGCAATTACAAAAATATTATAACTAATACAAAAAATAATTAAACAACTAATAAGAGTCGAATAATGTCATTAGAAAAATATATATATATATCGTACGTGTTTAAAATATAATAAAAGTAATCATCCAAATTTTTATAGATAGTCTATATGAATTTTACATTAGTTCTCTACAAAATCGATATGGGTCTCAAGTCTCATACTCACAATGGATCGTAACAATACTGTATATTCAAAGTTTTGTTTTGACAAGTTAAATTTTCTTTTGATAGTGATAAGGAGTTCACTCTTATTATTAAATTACGAAGAGTGTATTTTAACCAAATATATTAATTCTAAGATTTCACTTATAATGA
>JAUEKU010121610.1:0-12613 GCA_032274805.1 Gypsophila paniculata
TAATTTATATACTCTATCATAACCAAATTTCTGTTTCGTTAAACAAAAAATAAATACTTCATCCGTTCCAATCATTTGTTTACCTTTGGATTTGACACAAAGACCAAGGAGGGGTTGAGAACTAATGAATAAATGACAAATTAAACAAATGAATGATACACCCAATAGGTCAATATAGAATAGGTAAACAAATGACTGGAACGGAGGGAGAATACTAAACGCGCAGCAATGATTATCTCGTTAGAAGGCCCACATACATTAAGTTATCATCTAAATCGATAACCATGTTTTGCCATTATTACTACGTTATTAAAGTTAAGAATCACGTTTTGATACCATACTAGGTCACCTAAAATATAAAGATTTTAAAGATCACCGTTGCTGCTACCGTACATAAAATTTTAATAACAAAAGTTTAGAGACGTACCGTAGGCGTTAGGGTTATTGATGAAACCACCCAACATACCACCAGTATTAGTGGCAATGAACACATCGGACCCAATTTGATTATTGAGCTCTTGCAACATTTGGGTCAATTGTGGGTTGAATAGTGACGCGGCATATTGCGGCTGTGGTGCACACGCGCCATTTAGACTTGCTTGTGAGGCTAACTCTCCTGGTACACACCCTAGTGGTCCTGTTCCTGTGACTAGCACCCTCCTTGCTCCCAACTCGTATAGCCTCTGCAAGAGGTCGTAAATTTTTGTGTAAGACGGTTTTGGTATGTGTGATATTGGTGCGGAATTCGGGTGGATATGTGATTGTAAGGGATGAGGGGCGGAATCGAAGTAGGAAGGTGGTGAAGTTCATGTACATAAAATTGTCAAAATACGATAAGGGTTAATATTCAAATTCAAAAAACACATTTATCTTAAGATTGAGAATTTGTATATTGCTTTATAACCCAAATGATTTAGGTTTTTGTTTTTATTGTTTGACATTCGTATAAACACCTGTTAAGGTAAAGTCAAACAAGACAATTGATGCAACAAAAAAAACTATTAACTATATAAAGGATTTAGACATGGGCAAACCTGATCAATGAATCATTATTCACATTACGTACGGGGTTAGACGACGTTTAGTAAGCCTGGGTACGGTCTAGGGTCATTTTTTAAAATGCTCAAATTTGAGTCAAATCAGAGTGGATCGGGTAATTTCGGATTCAAATATATTTTGGTTGTGTCCTTGTCAAACTATTAAGGGATTATTCGAATTTCGAGTCATCATTAACTTTGTCTATTCGGGCACTGGTTAGGTTGATTGAGTATCCAAATCAATTCAAATTAGATTTTTCAAATCAGACCAGTTTTACCAGATCTAAAAAACGATTCGATAAATAAACCGAAAAGAAGGGAGCATAGCATGCATACCACAAGAAGTTTACGGTACCCAGAGACAACAAAGGGGACATAATCAGCAACACTAGGGAATTGGAGACGTCGGAGATTAATTAATAGGAGTCAAATAGTAATTGTTGACAAAGTCATTGCCACCAAGTGTCCATAGTACTAATGCACCATTTACTCTTCTTTGTGTTTCTTCTTCTCCTACTAACATTGCCAACCTTCTTTGGTATTGTTGGAAGTACTTTAGTTGCTTGAATGGCCTTATTATGTTTAGCTGCAAATAAAATTAGAAAAATATTTATTAGAAAATAATAATGATAAAAAAGTTTAAGATTAATTAATTGGGTTAGTTGTCCTTGTTTTGATTGATTGTTACACATGCTAATAATTATGGTGATTTGATTGGTTTGTAAAAGTGTTTGTTTGGTTACATCGATAAGATTATTCTTATCTGGTTGTACCGACATTTAATTTATGGAGATTTTAAATGCATTTGGTTTAAAATGAAGTGTCGAAATGTCATATCAGTGTTCTGTGATGACACTTGACACTTATATTATATATGAATGATCGAGTATGACAAATTTTGACACTGATTATTATGTATACATTAATTTTTGTATTATTTATATTAGATTCGAGTGTAACACTACACACACTCATTAGTCATCACTCCTATCCCTCTAAACATGTACGAGTTTAACATAAGCCGTCAAGTGGATTCGAGTCAAGTTAGGCGACAATAGTAACATAATTTTCTCACCAATTTTTAACGTTGATGCATCTTATAAGCCTTAAACTTGAGAATTTTGGTTAAGTTACATGAACACTTTACAAATCCACTGAAATGATCATGGGAAGTCGCATTATTTTAAGGGCGATAATTTATCGAATGTACTTACTTCCTGAACTAATTAAACATATTTATAGAAAAAAAAAACAAGATAAAACAATTGAAATAATCAAACTAGATGAAAGCTAAGTTTTATCTACCAACTGTAACATACACATGATAACGTTTATGTACATCCTTGGAAAATATCATTTCATTTCATTTTCAATCAGAGATTTTTGTTCTCTTAATCAATACGAGTCACATTTATCGTTACTTGAAATATACCTATCTAATTGATAACAACTACGAATTTTTACAATTGGCAAAACTTTGCACTTTTTTCTCTCATGTTGTCGATGTTTTCTTTTTTTCTTAGAATAGTGTTTCAATTTGAATTCTTTCTAAAATTTCATTTTGTACTCTCGGTGCTGCTACTTTTTTGGTAGCTAGCTCCGTGCCTTTCAACTTATAACTATTTATCAAACAAAAACTTAAATCACATTCTAGCCGCTGGATTTTATTACATGATAATTAATATACGGTAGTTATTTTCATGCTAAAGAACAAAGTTTTAAGAGAGTCAGTAATGCTAACATGATAAGATGTCGACTTTTGTAATAAATATATAAATCGTTGCAAGACATAAAACAACATCATCATAATAATAATAATAGCAGCAACAAATTAATGAGCTGCAAAAGCATTATAAGGTTGATGTATATTATACAACCGTCTTATTTAATAATTAGCATGTAAACGAAATAATTAGGAAAAAAAGTGGACATACAAATTGATAGCCAGTGTCATTAAGAACACCAACACCAGCAGAAGCAAAATTGGCTCCAACAAGAAGTCTTTGTCCTGTGAGTTCAGGGCTCAAATATGGTTGTAGTTCCTCAATTCCCATTCTTTCGCCTGCATTTTATATAAAGAAAACGATCATTTCACGTTCATTTTCAAAATTAAAAAGATAAACAAAAGACTGAATCAAAGGAAGGATATCGATACAATAATGCAATCACAAATTTTTACTATAATTTATCCAAGTTATTAACCTACGTACATGATGCATGAATCCCCTGAATTGTTTTACAATGATTTACTACAAAAATATGTTGATGAGAGTTTTGAGGGAGTTGTGATTGTTTCTTAATTGTTTTGTTCACTCAGATTTAATTTGTTGTATTTTCGGTGCTATTTTTTTCGGCTCCTTGAAGTCGTTGTCTAATTGAATTACTTATCGAAAAAAAATTATGACGGGTTTGTGGATATGCATAACTTACAAGTTACAAATGGAGTGAAACAAAACAATGTTAAATGAGCAATGTATGTAGTTCTGTAGACATAAGAATTATATGTTGTATAATTACAATTATGGATTGAGGGTACATATATACGTACACACACTTTATAAAATAGGCATTATTCTAACCGTAATCATTAATTATTCATAATAATGAATTGAAAGAAAAATGATGGTTTTAAATTGAGTCTATTTGTTAGGAATAATGATTGAGTATTGACTAAATCTGAAAGGCACCGTAAAATGTGAATGATTGTTAATTACAATAATGATGAGACGGGTGAAGAAGCTGTAATTAAGAGTTAAATAATGCTTACAAATGATGTCAGGGATGTTTTTGCCATTAGAGAAGCGACCACTAGGGCGACGACCGGGGGTGTCGATACCATAGGGGGGCGCATCAGCCCTAGCAGTGGTGGCCAAATAATTATTATTCCCATTGTCAACCAGTGAATCTCCAAACACAAAAAATGCTCGCTGGGCTTCCACTTTTTTGGAGACCAGCCCCAAGACCAACAAACTAATGCATAACATAACACTACTAAAACTAGAAACTTTATCACAATTCATCATCATATATGACTTAAATTACCAAAAATGACACAAATAAAACTTTCTAAAAAATAATCTCAAATTTAGTTGATGATGTTGGTCTAATATTGGGGAGCAAAGAGCATGAGATTATATAGATAAACGAAAAAGATCACATGTTACCTAAGCTTTTAGGCCAATAAATGGCCTTCTTTTGCACCACCTAAAATAAAAGTGATGTATATGGGTGGGTAATACTATACACAATTAGTACATCATATCATCGGTGGTACCACCAATGGCAAAACTCAATAATTTTACATGAAAGTTTAACTAATTTTGTTAAAATATCAATAACATTAATAGAAAGCTCGACAACTTTAGAATAAAACTCGACAACTTAACAACTTAGCTTAAAAAGTGTAATTTCGTTGTACAATGCTACTATATTACTGGTGGTATAATAGTATTTGTGTATTATACAGCTAACAAGGGTAGGAACATTAGTTACTTCACATTATTACATATTGAGGCATTTATGGTCATTGGAGGCTACTTATTGTTAAGGTGACCTCCTTATTATTCTAGGGTACTTTTGTTAGTTACACTCCCAATTTCTTACTTGTGTATAGTATTTATGCATGTGTTATAGGTTGAAATTTTCGTGTACGGATCATATATGTCTACCACTATAATATTTTATTGATCGATAATTTACATTATTTGATCATTTTTCATTTTAATTTGTTTTGTGAATGATTATAGATTACACGTATTCTACAATGGGTAGAGAAATCGTTCGATTTACACATTATCAAAATAAAAAGATGAACAGTTGATTGAGACTTTGAGAGGGAGTATATATATATGGTACGAATTGAAATTATAATTCTAATATCTATCAAGCCATTAAAGAATCACATAACGAATGTATAACGTTGAGTCTAGAAGAGAAAATTTCTCAGTTAGCTATTCTATCATATATATGTGCCTAATAATTAATTAGCTATAGTTCTTCATACTACGTACATATGTATTGAACTTTACATCTTAAATCGACAAAAATTCCTACATTCTGTCATTCCATATGTATATATGCATCATGCATGAGCATTATTTCCTCGATAGTGATTCACTACAAGATTTTTACTAAGAAGGTGTACATTCATGTTGTTTTTATTATCGTGGATAACAATATACACATTATTAGACAATCGACAATGCAATCCACTTCGAATTGATCACGCCTATCTCTTTTTACGCCCGTTCGATATAATTATCACAAAAAAATTCCTAAATTTAGATTATAGGTTGTTACCCAATTCAAATAACCAATACGGAGTACTTAATTGAGTCAAGCAATCACGCTCAATAGTCAAATACTCAAATGCATGCATATAGCACTGTACTGGCAAGCCTGACCCGACCCGAAACCCGAGTAAAATCGAACCGATCCGAAAATACTGCAACTCAAACCCGACCCGACCCTACCCGATGACGACCCGTAGCCCGATACGACCCGATTAAGGCCGACCCGAACACGAACCCGACCCGACCCGACCCGAGATGATCCGTAACCCGTAGTCGACTCGATAATTATTTGACCCGACCCGACCCGACAGTTGACCCGACCCGAAATTAACCCGACTTCTAACTCTATTTGACCTTATCCAACCAAATAAAGATCGAAAAAAACACTTTTAAACACTAACAAAAATACTTTAAAAATTATATAATGAACTATTAAGTCATACTAGACATGATTTAACATACCCATCATGATCCGACAAATTATCAGCATGACCAAACATAAAAGACCCGAATCATCCTAAACTTGAACCAAACTCGACCCTACTTGACAAATATATCGGAATAACCTGACCCAAGATTGATTCGATCCACCCGAACTCGACCCGACTTGACAAATTTATCGGAATGAACTGACCCGATAATGACCCGATTCAACCCAAAATCGACCCAAACGCGACCTGACTTGATAAATCTGCTTGAATGACCTAACCGAAAATGACCCGAACTCAACTCGATCCAAACTCGAGCTGCGAAATAACTTGACTAACCCGACCTGAAAACGACTCGGAACCTGACCCGAACCCGACTTGAATGTATTCATGACCCGATAATGACCTATCACGATATGACCCGACCCGACTAGACCCGACCAGAACCCAACTCGATTACCAACTCTACTTGTAAGTGACGACATTGGGACTTGACAAGGAGGTGTTCGACAAGCTTGCCCTGGACGTTTAACATCTGAAGCCAACAGCAAACGCCCTGTATGGATTTGCCAGGGCAGAGATGATGTCGCGGGGCACCATTAGGCTATCTGTCACCGTGCGGGAAAAAGACGCTGCCAAGAGTGTCGTCCCAGAGTTCGTCGTGATCGAAGCCCCTTCCGCCTACAACGCCCTGACCGGACGAATAACGCTCGACGAGATACACGCTGTAATCTCCGTCCGAGCGATCGTCCTAGCGTACCTATCAGATAAACTAACGGCAGAAAATATCTATGGAGATCAGGAGTCCGGACGAAGCTGCATTTCAATAGCCGTTCGGAAAATCAAAAGGAAAGATAAGATGATTAGGGCGGTCCAACCACGAGGAAAGGAAGATCCCAGAGAAGAAAGCAACAACAACACACGACGACCGGAGCAAGGGGAATACACGATGGAGATAGAGTTAGTCCCGGACGGCCCGTGATCATTGGCAACGATCTTGAGCCCTCTTTTCGACAAAACTTAATCAGCCTCTTGGAGGAGAACAAAGACGTCTTCACCTACTCCGCGGCAAAAATGCTAGGCGTCAACCCAAACATCATCGTCCAACAGCTAAATATGGACCCAGAGTTCCGCCCGGTTCGCAAAAAAACGAAATATGGGACCGGCAATGGATGCTGCGATACAAGAAGAGATCGGCAAGCTGCTGGAAGCCGGCTTCATTGAAAAATGTGATTACCCAGAGTGCCTGGCAAACATCGTCGTGGTAAAAAAAAGCCATCCGGAGCGTGGAGAATGTGTGCAGACTTCACCAATCTTAACAAAGCCTGCCCAAAAGACTATTGTTCGTTGCCAAGGATAGATCAGTCGGTAGAGTCAACCTCCGGACATTCGACATTGAGTTTCTCGATGTCTTCTCCGGATATCACCAAGTGTTCCTCAAAAAGAAAGATCAGCTGAAGTGTGCATTCATCACCAGCGGCGGTGTGTATATGTACATAATGATGCCATTCGGGCTGAAGAACGCCGGGGCAACATACCAACCACTGGTTGATGAAGTGTTTCGTGAACAAAAGGGACGGAACGTTGAAATGTACGTTGACGATTCCATCGTCAAAAGTAAGTCCGACGCGGAATACTTGAAGGACCTAAAAGAGACCTTCAAGTCTCTTAGAAAATACCGGATGAAGCTGAATCCGAAGAACTTTTTGATCACTAGAAGCAATCTTCACCGATAGAAGCACAATAAGAGATCTTCTACCTTTGCTTAGCTACCCTTATTCTAAGGAATAAAATGCACGTTCGGCGTAAGATCTGAAAAGTTCCTTGGCTTCCTTGTAAATGCAAGGGGGATCGATGCCAACCCGGACAAAGTGCAAGCCATCATCGATCTGCCGGAGCCCAACTCAATTCGTGACGTCCAACGGCTAAGAGGTAGAATGACAGCTTTGTCGAGATTCATCGCAAGGTCGGCGGACAAATCAAAACCTTTCTTCAAAGTGTTGAAAGGCAACAAAGGGTTTGAGTGGGGGGAAGAACAGAAGAAAGCATTTGAGGCTTTGAAAGCCCATCTCATCGAACTGTCTACTCTTGCACGACCAACGGTTGGCGAAACCCTATATCTATACATTGTCATAACGGCCACGACGGTAAGTGCGGTGATACTAACAGCAACAACCCATCTATTTTTTGAGCCACGCCCTAGGGTACTCAGAGAAGAACTATCCGATGATAGAAAAGGCAGCTTATGTCGTCGTCATAGCGGCTAGAAAGCTGCGGCCCTACTTTGATGCCCACCAAGTCGAGGTGAGAACAGACCAGCCTTTGGATAAAGCGTGGGAGAAATTTGAGAAGTCTGGAAGACTTCTCAAGTGGGCATTCGAACTATCTGAATACGGTATCCGCTACACACCTCGGACATCGATAAAGGCTCAAACATTGGCCGACTTTCTAGCTGAATGTTCACAACCCAATAGGATAAACGACACCGAAGGCATGTGGCAAGTGTACACCGATGGGTCAGCAACCATTAGAGGGTCCGGAGTTGAAGTGGTGATAATTACCCCAGATGGGTCAGAGTTCGAGCATGCCCTAAAATTCGCATTTCCTGCATCGAACAATGAGGCAGAGTACGAAGTGATTGTCGCAGGACTAAAGCAAGCTATGGCCATGGGCTCCGAGAACATAACATTGTGAACAGACTCCCAGCTGGTGGCGAGCTAGATCAGCGGAGATTATGAGGCCCGAGATGAGTCTATGATAAAGTATATAGACAAGGTCAAAAACCTTGCCACATGGCTAAAATCTCTATAGGTCATCGGCTTCCCAAGACCCCAAAACAACAAGGCCGATGCATTGGCAAAATTGGCAAGTGCTACGGTCGATAATGTGCCGATGACAGTCACCGTCGAAAACGTGACCAGAAAGAGCACCGACAAGCGGAGAACGGTGACTTTCATTGAGCAAGGAGAAAGTTAGATAAGTCCAATCATGAAGCTCAAAGAAACAGGCGAGCTGTCAGTAGAAAGAGTACTGGCCGCGAAAATAAAACGGATAGGCCGTCGGTACGTCATCTACAAGGGCGAACTATAGCGAAGGTCATTTTGCACGCTGGTAAAATGTGTTGAACTTGAGGATGGGCAGGTCATCCTGAATGAGATCCACTCTGGAGCCTGCGGGCACCACGTATCCGGTAGAAACCTAACCTATAAGGCTCTGCAGAAGGGTATTATTGTCCAACCATGCTTAAGGACTCAAAGAAGTTGAGCAGTCGATGCCAAAACTGCCAAATACATGGTTCAAATATTCATATGCCGACAAGAGAGCTCACTCTGATCCTTAGTTTTGTTCCGTTTACCCAATAGGGGATGGACATACTTGGACCATTCAACACAGCGACCGGATGTCGAAAATTTTTGATAGTGGCTGTAGATTATTTTAGCAATTGGGTTGAAGCCGAAGCTGTATTCAACATCACCGAGCCGGCCATCCGCAAAGTTATCTGGCACAACATCATAACGCGGTTCGGCGTCCCAAAGGTGATTGTCTTTGATCATGAGAGACAATTTGACAACAACCCCATTTGAGACTGGTTCGAACGCTTCAACATTGTCGTTGCTTACTCCATCGTTTATTACCCGTAATCCAACGGCCACGCCGAATCCGCCAACAAACAAATCCTGAATGGTTTGAAGAAAAGGCTGGACGAGCTCAAAGGAGCATGGGCCGACTAACTACCCTGTGTATTGTGGTCAATACGAACGACGGAGAAAGAATCAACAGGTCACACACCATTCAATCTAGTGTATGGGTCCGAGGCGCTGTTGCCCATTGAAGCATACATTCCAATTGTACGCAGCCAAGACTACGAGCCGTCGGCCAACGAAGCACTACAAGCAGAATCCCTTAACTTTCTTGGAGAAGTAAGGGACCAATCTAGGACGAACCTTATGGTGTATCAGAACAGACTCCGAAGAGCCTGTGGCCGACGGGTTAGTGGAAGAGAATTGCAAGAGAATGACCTTGTGCTCAGAAAAACAAAGGCAACTAGCAAGGGCAACGTGCATGGGAGATTATCAGCAACATGGGAAGGTCCATACAGAATCACAAAAGTCATGCGGCCAGGGACATATCGGCTGACAAGCATGAAAGGCATCGAGCTCCCCTCTCACTGGAATGCCGACACTCAAAAAATATTTTTTATGAAGGGAGTGATTAGGCATGTTGACACCTCTTGGAACAATATCATTCAAAGAAAAAAGAGGTCAGTTTATCCATTCATTATTTTGTGTTATAATAAGTTAGCAAATGGGGAATAAGACAATAACATCCGAACAATGCTGAAACGTATAAAGGATGAAAACTAACTAAAATACCTAAAGTGAACAAATACGCGGCGGAAAGCCGCATAAATCACGACTAAAAGCAAGAAAGTCTTTTAAGGCTTAAACTACCACAATGGACGGGAGGAGCCCGCCGTGCGAGATGCCTTTTAAGGCTTAAATTATCACAACGCACGGGAGGAGCCAGCCGTGCGTTAATGCCTCTTAAGGCTTAAATTATCACAACGGACGGGAGGCGCCCGCCATGCGTGAATGCCTCTTAAGGCTTAAAGAGATGCAAGCACACTGATGACCTAACAAATCTCAACGAGAAGAAAGGACAAGCGAAGAAGATGTGTCAGACGAACACATGCGTTATGAATAATGCTTAACCATACTTTACAATACCTAGTTGTCAAAAACAGAGTACAAGCGCATTGCTGTCTCAACGATCCCCTCCAAAAGAAATGACAGATAGAAAAGCCATGTCTGATGGGTTGCATGAACTGACCGTCCGTCGCGAAAAACACTTAAGTGATATTGTACCAAACATTATTGGTAGCAATGGAAGTCAGGCTTTGTGAGAAAAGAAACAAAGACAAAACAATATCTGATGGATAACAAGATCTATATGACCGTTGCAAGAAACACTTAGAAGAAAAATGCAAAAGTAAAAACAAAGGCAAAAGCAACGGACAACAAAAGAAACGGCAACAGAATGCTAGAAAAGAAATAAACTTCTTCAGTCAAGTCAACCTCCAATCGGAGGAGCATATTGCATTCAAGACAGAATGAAAATGAAATGAAAAACAAGAAAGCAAATACAAAGCATAAAGCTGGGTAGGCGGCCGTCAACCACAAAAGGTCTGCCTAACACAGTCTAGCCTAAAAACTAAAACGCTAGCTGGAAACAAAAAGCAAAAAGCGGACAAAGAGCTTGGAGGAAGAAAAACTTCAACCCGAGTAGGAATAGTCGGATGACGGCCGCTTGCACCCCTATTTGTTGGCGGACACCGATGCACCCGGGTCGGCCTCAAGTTTCTTGACATTCTCCACCTTTAGGCAATCGGAAGCCGCATAGAAGGCGTCAAAATCGAAGTTAGGATCAACCTCTTCGATCGAATCTTGTACCTCCGTGCCACCATTGGGAAAACTGTAACGGTAGGCAGTGATGCAAACTTCGCCCATCTAGGTCTCCTTAGCCACCAAAGCTTTGGCGTTCTCCGCTAGCAGCGCCTCTTTCTCCGTCGCCCAGGCAGCCTTCTCCTCCTCTAAGAGCCGAAGGGTATCGGCCTGGGAAGTCGTTTTGGCCTCCAAGGCCGACAACTTCGCCTTGGCCGAGGCAGCTTCTGCATCAGCAGACTTCGCATTGCCCTCAGCAGCGGCGAAAAGGTCGTTCAGCTCCGACAGACGCTGATCCCCTCGCTTGGAGTGGGCCTCGGCCGCCGCTTTCGCCTTGCCAAGCTCTTTCCGCTATGCCTTCATCTCAATCATTGCCCCCCAGTCCTTATCCAACATGGCCTGCAGCATCCGGCACCCATGACAAACCAAGTCCAGAAGGGCGACAGTCGTCGTACTAGGCTGCTCAAGCCCCTCAATTCGGTTGAGCACCTCTTGAAAACTGGTGGAGGCCGACGTCAGTTGGTTGAACGCCTTATAGGCGGTCGTGCATAAGGCCTCCACCACCGGATGCCTCGAAAGGGCCACCTCAACATCCTAATGGGTGTGGAGCCCCATGCCAAAAAGGTGTCCGCGGGAAATAACGGAAGGTAAAGGCCCAGATCTAGTGGCCTTGGTTGGAGTCCCCTTCGGACGGGAATGAGAAGCCTTCGAGCCACCAACCAGAAAAGCAAAGAAGTTAGACAAGTCTACCCCATGATAAGTAGGGATAGAGGAAACACAATCCGTCGGCACATCCAGAGAATGGTCGTCGGACACCATGCTACCAAGGAGTAGCCTTGACTAACCTTTTTCCTCTTCGGTGGAGGCTCATCTTGTTCGGCCTCCGGCCCGAACGAGACAGCTCTAGCCGACTGTATCGGCCGTGCAGGAGAGAAAGGTGAGTCAGTCGCCACTTAAGCCAGTGGCTGGGCCACGATCGCCTCATCCGCCGAGGTAGAGATGGGATCAACGGTGGTTGTCACCCTAGACGACAAGCCCTCCCCAGTTCTTTTTCCGCGGCTGCCAAACGGTCTCCATGGGAAAGAGCTTCAGATTTCAATTCCTGACTTTGCGGAGTGTCCTCTTCCGATCCTGAATATTAATTCTAGGAGCGTTTGTCAATGGAATTTGATTGGTATCCAAGCCAATCCTGAACAAATCCTTTTGAGAGTAATCAACGGATACTGATGCAAAAAGAAACAACATGACTCAATATACGCAGAAGAAAACCTAAAATAAGAACACAAGTGAATGAAAGTCGAATGGCCCCGGCATACCTATGCTTAAGGCGGGGACCAGGTTTTGGGCTTTGGGTCCTACGGCGAGCAAGGGGCTTTAAAATATGCCAGTATCTCCTTCTCCGCCGAGGTCAGTAC
>JAUEKU010121830.1:0-12608 GCA_032274805.1 Gypsophila paniculata
TCAATGAAAGACTTAAAGTTAGTGGGATTAAAATCTCATGATTGTCATGTTTTGTTGACACAATTGTTGCCTATTGCCATTCGATCTGTTTTGCCTAAGCATGTCAGACAAGTCATTACAAAGCTTTGTAAATTCTTCAGCGCTATAAATGCTAAAGATATCGATCCTGATTCTTTAGATGATTTACAAGCCGATGTTATCGTCATACTTTGCGAGCTCGAAATGTATTTTCCTATTAGTTTCTTTGATATTATGGTTCACTTGATCACTCACTTGGTAAGAGAAATAAAGCTTTGTGGACCGGTATTCCAAAGAAACATGTGGGCGATGGAGCGAGAGATGGGGACCTATAAGAGGCGGATGAAGAATCGATGTCGTCCCGAAGGTAGTATTGTTGAAGCAACAATTGCTTGTGAGACACTTGGATTCTGCCAAGATTACTTGATGAACGTGCAACCTCTTGGACATCCGTCATCTCGACATGAAGGAAGACTTCAAGGAAAGGGTACCTTGGGAAAGAAGGTCATTAAAGTCGATCGTGTGTATTTTGATAAAGCGCACATGTATGTTTTACAACACATAACTGAGGTTCATCCGTATTTAAGCGATCACTTGGCCTTATTGAAAAGAAAATATCCACAAAGACATGAAAGTTGGTTAAAGAGTGAACATAATCGATGTTTTGCGCAGTGGTTTAAAGAAAAGGTGATGTTGGAGTGTTCAAACGAGACACATAATATAAGTGAGAACTTGAGACAGTTAGCAAATCGCCCAGACTCTAACATCCTATCTTATGAAGGGTATGACATCAATGGGTTCTGCTTTTATACAAGTCGTCAAGATGAGAAGAGTACAATGCAAAACAGTGGAGTCACAGTTGTTGCATCTTCGGTAGAATATGTTGGAAGAGGTAAGGAATCGGTGGATATAACACAATCGTATTATGGGGTTATTGACGACATATGGGAGCTTGATTATGGAGAATTTTCAGTACCTTTATTTCGGTGTAAATGGGTAGATTGTGAGAAAGGCATAAAGATCGATGATATAGGATTTACTTTAGTTGATTTCAATGTTATTGGTCATAAAAATGACCCTTTTATACTTGCATCTCAAGCAAAACAAGTTTTCTTTATTAAAGATCCTTTGGATAATAGGCGTTCAGTTGTCCGATATGGAAAACGACGCATTTTAGGGGTGGATGGTGTTGTTGATGAAGAAGAGTACGACCAACTTGATGAACCTTCTCCTATTTCCACTAATTCTCAAGATAGGCAAATGTTACGTGATGAAGTATATTTGCGTGAAGATCATAACGAGGGAATATGGTTTGATACCTCAAAATAATACATTCTAGCTACGCTATGTAAAGGTACATTTTTATAGATCGTACTAGTAATCTTACAATATCAGTAACATTGTAATGCTGCTGTTGTATGTTGTTTTTCTGCTAATGTTATGGTATGTGTGCGACTATCATGTTGTTGTTCTGCTATTATTATGGTACGTGTTGCTGCTACTGTTGTGTCGTTGCTATT
Organism: Gypsophila paniculata; assembly: GCA_032274805.1. NCBI lineage: Eukaryota > Viridiplantae > Streptophyta > Magnoliopsida > Caryophyllales > Caryophyllaceae > Gypsophila > Gypsophila paniculata. The sequence goes on from JAUEKU010121830.1 coordinate 1,539, forward strand.
GTGTTGTTATTGTTGTTCTGCTATGATTGTGCCACCGTTGCTCGTTACGTCTGTTTCCGGTCTCGTTGATGGATAGCCTACTGCCTACTGCTATTGACAGTCCTACTACTAGTGCTATTGCTAGTTCACGTTGTTGCTGCTATTTTCGGCATATTGCTGCAACTGATAGACCTACGTAGTGCTAGTGCTAGTGCAACTATCATGTTGTTGTTCTGCTGCTATTGTGGTACATGTTGCTGCTACTGTTGTGTCGTTGCTATTGTGTTATTACTGTTGTGATGCTATTGTTGTGCCACTGTTGCTTAATATGTGTACTTGCCTTATATTGCTTTTTTTTCATTTTCCTATTATTTTGTGGCTACTTAATAACTAACACTATTTAGTTTGGTGTAGAATACAAGAGGTGTTCAACATGAGTGCAAATAAAAGAGGCGTAACAACCGGGAAGACCTTAAAAAGCAAAAATCGAGAGAACTTGCATATTGCATTTAATGAGTTTGGTCAAGCTATTGGATTATACCAAGGACGCTTTGCCAGTGACATGGGAGTTTTGGCTCGAAATATCAAGATCACATATAAAAGTTGGAAAGATGTACCACGAGGTGAAAAAGAAACTATTTGGGGAGACGTAAAGGTTTGTAAATTCATATAATTTTTCTAAATGCACAAGATTTCAATCATCTTCTAACACATTACTTTTATTATTCTTATAAAGAGAACATGGAAGCTTGATGATGACAAACAAATGGTTGTTATGAAGATTTTGTCGAGAGCATTCAGGGAATTCAAGTCGAGATTAACACGCACTTACATTACCAAGACTATAAAACTTAAGGAAGGAGAAGTAGTCGGCGAGAATCCCTTAGATAAATGCCCACAAATCACGAAAGATGATTGGGAAGAATTTAAAAAATAACGAATGGATAAAAATTTCCTGGTGAGTACGAATGGATAAAAATTTCTTATTCGTATTGTTGTTTGCTACTGTCGTCGTGTGTTGTTGGTGCCTGTAGTTGAAATGTACTTAACACCAGGGCATTATTTGCACTGCTGGAACCCGTAGCATTATCATATAAATCAATATTTGCACTGCTGAACCAGTAGCATTATTTGCACTGCTGTTGGTGTCCACCTGGTGCTACTGTCGCATCGGCTTCCTGCTTTGCTATGTTAAATCAATATCTCATACATGTCCCACCGTGCTTGCTGTCATGCATCAGTTTAATTACTCGTATACGTGCTGTTTTTAAATGACATAGTGTAGTAATTGTAGCAGAACTTGTAGCTCATGAAGATGTAATGTAATTGTAGGAAAAAAGTGCCAAGGCTCGGGCCTCCCAAAAACAAAACGAGCATCCACATTATATGGGAAGAGTTGGATATTTGGGTATGAAGGAAAAATGGTATAAAGAAGAACTTGCGCAAGAGCTTGCTCTGTTGGAGTTGAATGATCATGATCCGGATCCCACTCTTACACAAGAATCAATTAGTTCAGTTACTAATTGCCTTAATGATCGAGGGTACTTATCGATTAAAGCACACACCCCTTCGTCTAGTGCTTCTCCACCTCAGACACAAAAAGTGATAGAAAATATCGTAAGCAAACTGTATTAGCAAATAAATTTGTTCTTCTTAGTAAATATGAACACAACTTTTGTTTATTATAATTTATGCTTCTTTCTAGATTAAAAGCTAAAACTATGATTTTACCCAAACAGAGACATTGGCAAGCAATGGAGGAAAAGGGAGATTTTGTTCCTACAAGATTTGAAGATGCGCTCGTGAAAGCAATAGGCAAGCCGGAACACGGTGGGAGAACAAGAGGAGTTGGCAGTTCTGTTGGTCTCCAAAAATACTTTGGTAAACCAAATCGAGGCGGAAGAATATATACTGAAGAGGACGTAGCCTTACTTATTGAAAATGTAAAGAGAGAAACCAAGGAGGAGGTGAAAAGAGAAACTATGGAGGAGATTAATGTGATGTTGGAAAAAAAGTGGGCCGAATTCTCGGCGAGAATGCCTCTTTTACCCAGTAATTCTAGTATTGAAGGTCCTTTCAAGGAATCATTACCGCATGGACTCGATCAAAGCAGTTGTCATTCTACGCATCCTGTTGACCCTTTTATCGGATTAAAGGTAATATCACGACTATATTTAATGTCATATTCTTGTAGTGTATGTATTGTTGCTGTTTATAGCGGTTTGCAGTTCATTTCATATCTGCTTAATTGCAGAAATTCACTTCTAGAATACTTCTTATGACTTAATCTCGAAATTTATCAGCACCACACAAGGATCATAACAACGACAAAGATCAGTCATACCCAAATTATATAAACAGATGGACGAATAAATTCTTGTTGTTTTCAGCTACTGCTACTGCTACTGCTAGTAGTGTATGTATTGTTGCTGCTACTGCTAGTGCTATTTTTAGCACGTTGCCTGTGCTATTTTCAGCACGTTGCTGCTGCTGTTTTCAGCACGAATAAATTACAAAGATCAGTCATAGCCAAAAGTTTATACCTAACATTTGGATTGCAGAAGACCACTTTCTATTAAAGATGTCATTGAAAAATTAAATTTTGTCGGCTTACGGACGAATTGTCTTTGATTTTAGGAACCCGTTTCTTGTCGGCTTGCTGTTCTTTTGGACAAGGAGTTGATCGTTGCTGCAGAAGGAGTGGTTTTACCATGGAAAGAAGGTAGTATGGTACACCACACTCCATTAACCATGGAGAATGCCCATGTTTGCATTGACAAAGTTATTCGAGGGGAAGTACGACTCCCATTGCCTTGGGATGGATTCACAACTGTTAGTGATGCAGAAGGCAGTTTCGCACGTTGGCCGAAATCGTTGATTATATTAGAAAATGAGGTAAATGACCACCATTTCGTCTATATATTCTACTTGTATCCTATATGAAGAGTTCTATCTTATATTGTTACATTGTACGCTGTTTTTTATTTTTGGTTAGGATAAATTTGGAAATCCGAAGAAAAAAGTCAAGGCCAAAGACACAAGTGAGTCGGCTAATAAACTTGCAAAGAAAGTAAGTCATAAGCTATTATAGTGCAAGTTAGTGGGATACATAAACCTGAATTTCTTAGAATTATCACGACAATTTAAGTTATTTTTATTTTGAAGGTCAAGTCTGTTGAAACGGACAAAAGAAAAGGGAAGAGTCAAGGTGATGAAGAACACGACCGTAGACCTTTAAGTGTGGAAGAGGTTGCGAAATTGGGTCGATATTTTCGATCTTTAGAAGAGAAGTTGTATTTCTTGTCTAAAGATGATACAATCAAGATAATGATCGATAGATTAGTTTACAATTACAAAGACGAGGAAGGTAATGTCGCCAGCTTGGAGAGCTTCTTGACCATTGTCGAAATTAGGCAACTGTTCAGAAATCAATGGCTAAATGTTGTTAAACTTCAAGTTTGGGGAAGGTATGTGAAAAATTGATAGCCTTTTGGCTACAGCTACTGATAGTCCTACTGGTAGTGCTACTACTAGTGCTATTTTCAGAACGTTGCTGCTGCTGTTTTCAGCACGTTGCTGCTACTGATAGTCCTACTACTAGTGCTACTGCTAGTGCTGTTTTCAGCACGTTGCTGCTGCTGTTTTGACCATGCTACTGGTGTTTTTTCTCTCTACTTTATTTTTTGTGGCTATTGTTACTGTTTTTGGCTTGCAGTGCCTATTTATTGTGTTATCGTGGGTGTTCGTGTAGTGTTTCGTTTCCTCTCGAATTAAATATCTTATTACACTAATACTAAACTTATTCTATGTTTGTAGTTTCTTACATGAATATGAAACTCAAATGAAAGTAGCAAAAGAAGTGGGATACATGTGTCCGGTGAAACTTACGGAGTACATGCATAATCCGCCACAATGTGAAGATTATATATCATATGTCCTAAAGACCGAAGAGAAAAAGAAATTTATCATGGGTCCATTCTTTGAGAGGTAATACTTTTGTTTGTTTAAATTATTCTTTAATTATTTTTTTTTTTTTGGTAAACGGTAATTATCATTAAGATCAAAATCGCCATTACATCAAGTTTCAAACACCAAAATATTGTCAAAACTTTCCAACTCAAGCCTGCACTAACATATATATCACTTAAACTAAACCTCTTCTATCCAACCATCGACTATCACAATGAGGAAGATTGACCCTGCACTTCTCAATTCGACATCCAAGAGCATACTTCAATTCTTTCACAATCACAGTAGGCAATAGAACCTTTCCATACATCCGAGCTTGATTTCTGACTGACCAAATCAGATACATGAGTCCAACAATTACAGCCATACACACTTGTTGCCTCAACCTTGTCCTTTGCCTCAGCTTGACTCTCCTCTACTAATCATTAGAGCAAATCAGAGAACATCCCAACCAAGCCTCCACTTGCTATAAGCACAGCTTACTATACACACAACTGAAAAACAGATGTGCAGCAGATTCACACTCAGCCTCACAAAGACAACATTCAACAGAGGTGCAAATACCCATCCTTGAGAGCCTATCCCTTGTCTTCAACCTGTTTTGAATTGCCATCCAAGCTATAAAAGAATGCTTAGGAGTGTTGTATCTATTCCACACAAAATGCTTCCAAAAAACCTTAGGTGAATCACCATGCAACCACTCATACCCACCAGCTATAGAATATGGAGCATCAAGACCATTCCATTTGTCCTCCACATAACCATCTTTCATAATATCTTTGATGGAGCAAATTTTCCTCCATGCCCAACTGGAATTGACAGGAGGCTGATAATCTTTCCACTGTTGCCCTCTCAAGTAGATATGGCTCACCCATTTCACCCATTTCAACCATTATTCTTTAATTAATTTTGTTAATTGTTAACAATAAGTCTAACCGTGAGTTTATATGCATCGTAGTAACCATTGGATGTTGATCGTTGCTTGTTTGGGGCTAAACACTATTTACATTTTGGACTCAATGCAAAGTGTATCAAAGAAGTTTGATATTAAAGGAAGGCTGCGTGGAGCTTGGGCACTACATTGCATTCGTGGCGGAAGGCGAAATTTTGCTAAATCGAATAAACTCGAAATAAAACATCAGATCAAGGTAAGTAAACATATTTAGTAGTTTTATTTTTCAATAACCTTACTTAATTATACTTATGTAGTAGTCATATAATTAATATCAGTTTGTTATATAAATGATAGTGTCCCCAACAACCAGGAGGTTACGAGTGTGGTTATTATGTTATGAAATGGATGTATAACATAACCTTCTACTACTCAACGGGTAAAGAAGATGATTTTGAGAAGGTGGGTTATATTATTTATCTAAGTTTCGATTATTACATCTTTATTATGACACATTCATATATTCTAACTTAAATTACTATGTTGTTTTTAATTTTTTTTACGTAGTTTATAGCAAACTCTACAGTGTCGGTTGACGACATCAATGAGATGAAGGAGATGTGGGGTAACAAATGTTTAGAGAAGATGTAGTGCAGGTTAGTAACTTAAGCTAAACAAACTACGGTTATAGATTATGATATAAACTCTTTCTTGTTATGTTTGCATTACGGAATTTGGTTTGTGCCCACTATTATTGAGGAAGGTTGGTTTATCACTACAACAAAACCTAGAATAAACAAAAACAAAATCGACTTTTCACTTAACACTTGTTATGTTCTCATATCTTTGTTTGGACTTTTGGAGGTGGCTCTGCCTCCATCTATACTTTGCAACTTTTCATTATTTCCCTTAAGAACTCTGCCGCTCAAACAACGAACATCTCTCCTTCCTAGATCATATAGTGTTGTGTGTTATTATACCAGAGTGGGGAACGAAAGAAATTCAATACTACATACAAATTGCAGATGTTCTTGGGGCACTGCTTTTTCATGTACCTCATGTGCACTTGTGATCCCATTGTTTTAACTTTGTCTCTTAGGAGTCGGTTATTTACTTGTGGGTGTTTTCCTGACATTATTCACTGATTGCCTTATTTGGAGGGGTTCCACAGCAATGACAGGCTGTAGATTCAAAGACAATATATCCAAATGTCTGTGCTTATGTTTGCATTGTGTTTAAAAAGTAGGGTGGCTAGAGTCCGCTAGTCACCTGTTAATGCATGTAAACTTGTCTACATATGGACTAATCAATTTAAGGATGTGAGAATGCTCTGGGTTGTCCACTTATTCCTCTGTTTTACCAATAGATTTAATGGATTTTTACACAAACTATGATGATTCAATCCATCGGTAAAATTGGATCAATGAAATTTGGTGTGGTGCTCTATTTGATTGTTAATGGCTATCAGTCATCGGCTCATCGCTTTATAAACTCTGGTAGCTGCTTAAAGAAAGTTGGGAATGTACGGACGGGTGAGTAACGCGTAAGAACCTGTCCTTGGGAAGGTGGAGGTTCGGCTCAAGCTTCGGAAGAGAAGTAGTTGGGAATGTAGATTTGCTTACTCAACAGAAAGAGTATATTGTTCCAATTCTTTGTATGGTGACTTCATGTCCAATTTAGTGTTTGCAACACTTTATGTCCAATTTTTTGTTTTTTTTTTATCAAGCACCATGCTTTCCGTTCTAGTTAATCTTATAATTTTGCTGAAACTTATAGGAAAGGTCTATCGTGATATGGTGAGCATTGCTTACTACGTTGCCACGAAAGTGATGCGGAGAAATTACATAAAGGAAGGCAGGAATCATGATGATCTTCATTCTATCTTGGGAACATCCCGCCTTTTATGTATTGTAGCTTAGTGTAGGTTATTACTAATTCCGTAGTGTGTATGTCAATGTGAGACCTTTGTATATTTTACTTGTATTGAATAATTGTTCATATATTGTGGCGTTGTTGGATATTCAATTCTATGAAAATGGCGGCGTTGGATATATTGTGGTGTGGCGTTGTTGGATATTGAATTCTATGAAAATGGCGGCATTGGATATAATATTGTGGCCTTGTTGGATATGCGTTTATGATTGCAGGTGTTTATCTATAAAATTTGGATTAATAAATTTACGGGGAAGTGCTGCCGAAATTTTGGCAGCAATTTTTTTTATTTTTAAAAAAAATATATTTACAATAGTGGCGGTTGTTGGAACCGACACAAAAGGGTATTTTGAGAGGGATATTTGTGGCGGTTGGAATGAAGAAGTGCCACAAAATGAACAAGAAATAGTGGCGGTTGTTGGAACAACCGACACAAATGGTTTTTTTAAGAGAGATATTTGTGGCGGTTTTTGGAAAAACCGCCACAAATTGAACAAAGAATAGTGGCGGTTCTAAAGAACAACCGCCACAAATATATATATTTTATGGCGGTTTTAGAACCGCCACAATTGTGGAATATTAGTGGCGGTTTTACAACCGCCACTATATATATACGTCCCCTGAAAATACGTCTACTTAGAACCGCCACAAATGGCTATTTAGAACCGCCACTGTAGGTGTTTTTTCTACTAGTGAGTGTACATGAAAATTCCTCCGGGGTTCAGTCGTGGGAAAGATGGGCAGGTGTGTCGTCTGAAGAAGTCCTTATATGGCCTCCGACAAGCACCTCGCTGTTGGTGTGCCAAGCTCACTTCCGCTCTTAAGGAGTATGGTTTCAAACAATCCTATTCGGACTATTCTCTTTTTACATACTCGCAAGGGCAGGTACGTCTCTACATTCTCATATACGTTGACGACCTTGTCATTGCGGGCAACGATTCTTCCGCCGTTGCTCAATTCAAGACGTATTTGGGGAATTGCTTTCATATGAAGGATTTGGGTCCTCTTAAGTACTTCATTGTTCTCGAAATAGCACGCAGCACGGAGGGTATTTTTGTTAGCCAACAGAAATACACGTTGGACATCATCTCCTAAGCCGGTCTTCTAGGCTGTAAACCATCCGCCACTCCAATAGAGCAGCATCATGCTCTCAGTTCGGCTGAAGGGCCTATTCTTGAGGACGTGGAATCCTATCGACGCTTGGTTGGGAGACTCGTATACTTGTCTGACACCCGGCCTGATGTGTCTTACGCTGTACACATCCTGTCTCGCTTTCTAAAACAACCGTGACAAGAGCATATGGCTGTCGCGCTTAGGGTGGTTCGCTATCTTAAAGGAAGCCCAGGACGTGGAATTTTGTTGAGTTCTCATAGTGGAATATCCATTTCGGGTTGGTGTGACTCGGACTGGGGTGGATGTCCCTCTTCGCGCAAATCCGTCACCGGGTGGTTCATTCTTTTGGGCCACTCCCCTATATCGTGGAAGACAAAGAAGCAAACCACGGTGTGTCTCTCTTCGGCCGAGGCCGAATATCGGTCCATGGCAAATATCCTCTGTGAATTAAAATGGTTAAAAAGTCTCCTGCTTGATTTTGGTGTCACACTAGCATCACCTATGCGAGTATTTAGTGACAGCCAATCTGCTATTGCTCTCGCTCACAACCCCGTATTTCACGAGCGTACGAAGCATATCGAAATTGATTGCCATTTTATCAGAGACGCTATCATTGAAGGCTTGATTACAACGACTCATGTTTCCACCACCGAACAACTAGCTGATATATTCACCAAAGCATTGGGCACGCCTCAGTTTCAGTCTCTTCTCCGCAAGCTGGGCACTCTTGATCTCCATGCTCCAGCTTGAGGGGGGGTGTTAGGAATATCGGTTATACCGATATTATTGCGATATTATATTATCATAATATGAGATATTATTAGTCAATGATATCCCGTAATTATAGGAAATATTATCACAATAGTATTGCATTCACACAATGAATTGTACCTATATAAGCCAGTGGGCATTCATGAATAAAGCAACCTTTTCCCCTCATACGATCTTAGCATGGTATCAAAGATTTCTTCACAAAACATAACCTAAAAAAAAAAAACACAAACAACAACTCTTAATTCGGTAGCTATGCCGGACAAGGTCGAATATCCAAAAATCGACCCTTCAAGCCCTTATTATCTCGGATCCCAAGATGGTCCGGGCGCAACAATATCTCATATCATGCTTCGTCGTGACAATTACCATGACTGGGAACACTCCATGACCATGTCTCTAAAAGCAAGGCGCAAATTCGGATTCATAGACGGTTCGATCAAGAAACCAACGAGCCCATTGGATATCGCCAATTGGGAGGCTGTTCACTGCACACTCGTGCAATGGCTTCGCAAATCAATCGATCCCTCCCTTCTCGACACCGTCTCACTTGTGGCGGATGCATCGGTGCTATGGGCGGAATTAAAAGCGCAGTTCGACGTTGTGGACGGCACCAAAATCCATGGTTTGAAAACTCAACTCCATAACTGTAAACAACTCAAAGGTATGGACGTAACCTCTTACTATGGTAAATTGAAATCCCTCTGGGATGCCCTTATTGTGCACGAACCACCGTTTGCGTGTAAGTGTGGTAAATGCGAATGCGACATAGGTCCAGATGCTCTTAAGCGTCTTGATAATGAACGATTGCACCAGTTTTTTATGGGTCTTGATTCATCCTTGTATGGAGGTGTTCAGTCTCAACAGTTTCAACTTGATCCCCTTCCAAGTTTAAGCCGTGCCTATAGCGTGGTGGTTCAACAGGAACGCTTGACATCTCACTCCACTCCTGATGTGTCTGAAGTCGCGACATTCGCCGTCCCTAACTCTTCGGTAGACTAGAGGGTGTTGCGTGATCAGGAGCGGGGTGAACGACGCCAACTGTTTTTCTCTTTTTGCGAAACCAGGGGTCATGAGATTCCAATTTTTTTTTTCAAAACCAAACGTTTCCCGGATTGGTGGGGTGAGAGGCCACGGTCTGTGGCTGAATATCGACGTTGGCGGAAGGAAGGCTCTCGTGGGAAAGCTACGGGTACTGCAAGTTCGGGTTCTGGGCGTGATACGGAACACACGGCCAAAGTAAATGCAGTGATTACAGGCGCAACTGCTCATTCCCTCCTTGCCAACAATCGTCTCAGTGGTACGTGTTCTTGGATACTCGATACAGGAGCCTCTAACCATGTTACAGGGACTCTACAATACTTGGAGGACAGTTACACGATTCTCGGTCGACCCGTTAGCCTACCCAACGGACAACAAGTTGTGTCCACCATAATGGGTTCTGTTTATATAAATCCATTTCTTACCCTTTATAATGTGCTCTTTGTTCCAACTTTGAAATGCAATTTGATCTCTATATCCCAACTTACGACAAAAACTAATTATTGTTTTGAATTCTCCCAAAATTCTTGTCTCATACAGGACCGTTCCTTGAGGACGACGATTGGAGTCGGTGAGCTAAGGGATGGACTTTATTGGATTTGTGCGGGGAAGCGACCTTTGGCGGTTCATAGTATAACTGATCAAGGTTCTTTTGATCTTTGGCATAAGCGTTTGGGGCATCCGTCAGATAAAGTTGTCAAGACCATTCCCTCTTTGCGTAGTTTAATTTGCAATAAAGACTCTTTTTGTGACGTGTGTCACTTTGCGAAACAACATCGTAATACTTTTGATTTGAATAAAAAACGTGCTACTGCTATTTTTGAATTAATACATTGCGATTTGTGGGGCGCTTATCGTGTTGCATCGTCGTGTGGGGCGCGCTATTTTTTGACAATCGTGGATGACTACTCCCGTGCTACGTGGGTTTATTTATTGCTTGATAAAGTTGAAGTTACGGATATGTTCATGAGCTTTATTAATATGGTTACTACTCAATTTTCTAAGAGTATTAAAACATTTCGTAGCGATAATGGGACGAAATTCAATTGTATGGCCGCGTATTTTCTTTCCAAAGGAATTCATTTTGAGACGTCATGCGTCGGCACGCCCCAACAAAATGGACGTGTTGAACGTAAGCACTAACATATCTTGAACGTAGCACGGGCCCTTCGATTTCAAGGGAATTTACCTCAATCTTTTTGGGGTGAATGTATTCTTTCCGCCGCCTATTTGATTAATCGCACCCCACTCCAATGCTTAATAACAAGACCCTTTATGAATGCTTGTATGGGACGCTGATGAGGCTAAAGTCGTATCACCTAATCAAAGATAATCCTAACACGCACACTAACAATGTAGTCAGGGCAAGTCGG